>JAJLRN010000046.1:0-83135 GCA_030567015.1 Sungouiella sharkensis | reverse complement strand
TGATATAGGCTTCGTTTCATTAAGTTTTCTGCCGGTCGGTAAAATGTCTCTACGACATTTTATCAGTACTGTACTGATGAACACATACATCAGTACCTCTCAGACTCTTAGATTCAACATACTTGATGTACTGGCAAAAAAAGATGGTTTCCGCGACTTGACATCTTGAGAGGTTGGAGAGACTTGCATTTATTTTCGACTGATTCTGTTCCCTATGAGCTTACTTCGTTTAGCCCTGCATCAGACATCTCTACTAAGAGCTTGTTTCCTCGATACGATTGGACTGCGACGCTGTTATGTTAGCGGTGTGCTGGCATTGAATAACACTTCTAATCAACTCATTCATTCCCAGATTGACTGTCGAATTGATCAGTTATTTAAGCAATTTCCCATTGAAGAAATATCATATTCGTTCGGGTACGGCTCTGGAGTATTTCAACAAGCTGGGTATGACAATAGCAACCCGCAGATTGACGTGATTCATGTTGTAGACGATCCAGTAAGTTTTCACGAGGTCAATTCCGCCAGATACCCAGGCCATTATTCTTCATTGCTAGCATTGGGAGTCTCTTCTGTGGTGGCAGTTCAGGAATACGGTGCCGGAGTTTATTTCAACCCGTACGTGGCCATGAAAGACAATCTTGGCAACCAGTCCATGGTTAAATATGGCGTGGTTTCCACAGAAACTGCCATGACTGACATATGTGAGTGGTCCAACTTGTACATAGCCGGACGACTTCAAAAACCAGTCAGACACTTATATGGCGACGATCGTTTGCGTCAGGCCAATAATCGAAATCTAGAAAGCGCATTTAAGTTGGCTTTGTTGCTCTCACTTCTGGGAAACCATCGCCGAACGGTATCTGCTGCATACTTATATGAAAACATTGCACTGATTTCTTATATGGGCGACCCTCGCATGCTTGTGGGAGGGGAGAACCCCAACAAGGTCAAGAACATTGTTAGCAAGCAATTTGACAAGTTTTCCACGCTATACCGCCCATTTCTAGAAGAGGCTTTGGAACGCAATCACGTAGCTCAGGTTGGAAACAAATATGAAATATTAATGGACCTGAACTGCATCGCCAATACTTTGGAAACCCTTCCTTTACAGTTCAGAAGGAGACTTTTTAATTCCTATACAAGAAAATACTCATTTGAGCTTTCACGAGATGAATATGCCTTGCTGATACTAAAGGGGGGCTTAAAAGCCACGACGCCCACGACCCCGGGTCCATTTTTGCGCAAAATCCTGACTGATGGAGGATTAAATCGGGTATTGAGAGCAACAATACAGGCTACCATTGCCTATCCCGCCCTAGTGCAATCTTTAAAGGGCATTTTCACTGCCGGGATCATCAAGTCTACAAAGTATGCATGGGAAAAGAAACGCAAAAGTTGGAGGGCATGATGTACATAAGTTGGTCAAGGTTGAAGCGTAAACTTGCCATTTCTTCGTGAAAAGACAAGCGAACTAAAAGCAAAAAGACAGACCAGAATTTCGGGAAACCATTTATTAGACCGAAAATACCTTTGGCTCATTAAGTTTGTTGATAGTTTCAATACCTGGAATAGGGGCCAATCCAACTGGCAGTAAAAGCTCGTAGGCAGATGGAAGTCGAAGTCTAGCAGGAACAGCAGGCGAAGAATCCTGCTTTGGAATAGGCTCAGAAAGTGCATGAACCGACTGCTGGTTTACTGAATTTGGCAAATTAGGTGACGGGATCGACAGCAATGAGTCTACTCGCCTGAGACCGTACGTGAATGCTGGATTATGCTCGTAGTTGAAATATCCCTTGGTAGCATTTGGTGCTGGGCCAAGCGAAGGGGCCGATCCACTGTAGGGGGAGGATGTAGGAGGCTGTCTTATGTTGACTTGAACTGGAAGCTGATGGGTGTAATGGGGCACCATTGGACGTTCCAAAGAGGCATAAGAAGTGCGTGGTGCCTCCTGATATGGGTAGCTATGGTGACCAGGAGCAATTTGCTGGATGTACACTGGCTGTTGGGGAATCAGGTAGGGTTGAGGAAGTGGCAGCGCGTTTTGAGAAACATAATGGTAACCCATCATTGAAGGGTGACAATAGTAAGGTGTTTGCACCGGATGGTAAACCAAGTAACTATTATGTCTCTCGACAGGAGGTTGTACCGGGTATTGCATTGTAGGTGCTGCCAAATGCTGAAGGGTCAGTTGGGGCGGAGGAAGAGTAGCCGAGCGAGAATCTGGGTTGTTGTGATATAGAATGTCATTCAGGTAGACGTTAGGATCAAACAGTAGCTTGTTGAACAAGCTGTCTTGACTAGGAACTTTTCCCTTATTCACTCCTTTGGCCCGTTCCAGCGGGTCATAGTAGGCAATCAAGTGAAACTTTTCGTTTTGCTTGGTTGCGAGCGAAAAGCTTTGCTTGACAAGACCATTAGGTTTCACATTCCGTGCACTATCTTGCTCCTGATATGTGAGGAAAGGGCCTTTGACTTTGGAAGCCAGCCAATTTCTACCATCAGTCCACCTCTTCATTCCGCATTCGGTCTCGTTCCAGGCGAAAACTGAACCAGCATTAATGAGCTTGCGTTCAACATCATCAAGTCTTCTTTTAACCTTGGGAAGAATGTTTAGACGAGTAGCTTCAAGCACTAGAAGCGCGTCCTGAAGGGTGAGGATCAGTCCATGGTAGGTTTCATTGTGGGAGCCAGAGGATAATTCTGAAATTATTTGCATCGAATAAAAAATAGTGGTCAAACTCACTACGGAAAGAACCAAAGGCACCGAAAAGATGTCTTTTAGATAGGGTAGATAACAGCGAGCTTAGAAGCAGTAAGACCCAGAATTGACTGTGAGCAATGGGGGAAGTGATGCTAAGGTAGTAAAAATTACCAGGGGAGGCAGCTGTTTGAAGCCGATATAGTGCAGAACGAAAAAAGTGAGGAGGAAAAGAGTGGGTTGTATGGCAGAGAGCGAAAACTTACTGGCTTTATAAGGAAGAAAGAGATTCGGGTTGTATGAACATGATCTATCAATGTATCAATCCAAATCGCGCACATAGTGCAGTACAGGACACTATGCTGTGTGTCGGTCTTGCAGAAATGCAAGACGAACGTGTCCAGACCTTAGGCACCGCACCGCAACGCAACATAAGCGCTATGCAACTCCCCAGTGCGTCTCCTGCTCTAACCCAATCTTGCGTTTTGTACGATGATTAATGCATCTTGCTGTTCCATTCCACCTGAAAAATTTTTTAAACTAGAACGCAAATCTTCAATTTAACGCTTTATGATTCGGTAGGAGATTTTCTCAAGATCGGACATGATGAATTGATCCCGTTCCTCAAATGTTTTTGTTCGCCCTGTCATACTTGGTTTTATTCTTTTTCATTGTTGAGGAGAAAATTATTGGCTGTACGGCATGCAACAATTCAGTGGTATTCCCCGACGGCGACAAAAGATGACCCAGTAGCCAGATTGTTGTTATGAGCATAGTTAGGCTCGAAATCCATTACATACACGATGACTCGGTTAGTTGTGTTTAGCCACTTCATTTCAAATCAAGTCCATCGGAGAAGCAGAGCAAAAAACATGCATCGTGTGCAAATCTCTGCAAAGTTCTAGGTGTTACAGATCCTCGCGTACTAACCTCAACCGCCTAGTAAACAAGGATGTAACCAATTTACGGCAAACGGCAAACGGCAAGCGGCATACGTCATCCACGAAACATCTCCTGAGGAAAAAAGAGAACTATCGCCCAAGTCCGTTACTTCAGACATTTTTTGGACATGCCCTCTTTGATGGTTTATACTGACGTCCTTTTTTCTGCAAATAGTCGCAAACAAAGGCGTCAATGACAGATCGACGTACAGTCCATAATTTTGATTCACTATTGTTTCAGTTGTTGGCACGTCATACTTAAGTATCTTTATCTGCTGAAGCAGAATAGTCTATTGTTGAAACCTGTGGGCGAAGGCCTTAGCGAGGAAATGGGCCCACAAGGTTTAGACCACGCCAGAAGGTTAGAACCACTGACGACAAGTGTGAGATTTCTTTGGTGGCTTCCATTAATGCAGAAGATCGGACTTCATCCAAGAGACTACCGGGGATGTGCAATGAAGATCTGGTTTCAAAGCCACGTTGGACAGCCAAAACTGGATAGGGTGCCGATCCCAGCGCTCAGTAGCAGGTCTGCATATATCAGCGATCCAGCCATGTACAAGAAAGAGGTGCGCAGCAGAGGAATTTTTGAAAAGGGAGATTCTCAATGGGATGCGCAATGTACGCCAAGGACCAAGTTACCGCAGCCATCTGAGGCGGGGTCAAATTAGCTAAAGAATCCGGCAGTTTGAAGCACTGCATCGGAGGCGCAAACTCAAGATAAAAATGGTGTCATGCATGGCCTATTTCGACATTGGCGGGCTGGTAATTTGTGCCCTGAATAAGTTCGGGCTCACCGAATCTAAAGACTTGAAGGTTTGACTGTTCATAGCAGTGTCTGACCAGCCCACAGGTTGTTAGCCACAAAGTACTATATAAGCGAATGTTTATGCATCAATAAAAGCTTCGCATTCATGTATAAATAGCCTTGATTTTAGGTTGCTTCTTCATTCAATCATGAAACCTCCCATGTATGAAACCCACTGAGTGAGAAGAAAATACAACTATACCCGGACTGCACACCGTCTAAGAGCTTTAAGAATCTTTGGGCTCACCACATGATTTAAGTTCATGCAGTAAGTGTTCATAATGAATGATAACTATTGTTCATCTTATCTGTAAATTCTTTAGACTAACGGCTTAGAGCATGTTTCTGTATCTCTCACTATTGGCTTCATAGTCAAGGACAGTTCTCCGTCTCTTAATCATTTTAATTTCAAGTTAGAAAAAAGAAATGAACGGCTCAGATTTCCCCAATACCCAGCGCCGCCTTAACGACATGTTGTCACTAATTTACCAATAGTTGATGCGTCCTAAGACTTCGAATTGATTCGCGGCATCTACGGAAGATGTGTAACTTCAATAGCATTGGCGGCTCTGTCATCGTCTTATTTGTTTGGGCGCCGCAATAGGGTTATCTGCGCCTATATTTATTCCGCATTCGTCCAAAATACACCAGTACCTCTTATAGCCACAGAATCATAGAGATTTTAAACTAGCAATCTACGCATCCAACTTTATCTTCTAGCTCACCATGCCACCACGCGTCCAGCACAGAGATTCAGCTTCAGAATCGGAGTCCAAAACTGGCACGACATCCAGAGCTGCAAACAAAGCCAGAAACGCCGTGGCACAGGCTGCGCAACTCGAACTTCTTTCCAAACACATCCACTCTAATGGTCCTAAAGACAAGCCCAAGGTGAACCCCCTAGATTTCCTCAGCCTTGACGAGGATAGTCTTCACAGATACAGCCTGAAGTATGGGTTGAGTTTGCCTAAGATCCAGTCGATAAATGACAACATTCTCCAGTCCGAAATAGGAAAGAAGACCTACAGCTCGAAGAAAGCATCACTCGACAGCCGAATTTCGAAGCCAGAATACGCAAGTCACGTCCACAAGCATTTCATGGCAGCCCCATGTCGCGAAAATGAAATCGTTGCCAACTTCTTGTACAAGGTGAAGAATGAGGATAAGGATTTTAAGCTAACATTGTAAGGTCGCTCTGGTATCATTGGAGCGAACTTCGGCGTTACCATGTGACTTTGGTGGTAAAAAAATACAACATGCCTTGTAGCACTGCATGAAGGTGTCGATGGTGAGTCGCCTTGGATTTCGAGAGCATATCCGTGAACTATTATGAGTCCCTGGATACATTGCACAGCAGTGAGCAAACCCAAGCGTCAGATGCTGTCGAGAATGTGGAGGTGACCGCATGCAAGGCGGCAATGGAATTACCTGCAGAGATAACACATGGCACTGAAAGTCACGGACTTCGGACCCAGATATCTCAGACGTCAGATCCCGCATAGACTTGGGGCGTTAATCCCATTTCCAGCGGCAATACTTACCATCTTGAATGGCTGGTGCAGATGAGACTATATTCGTGATCTATTTCGTGCTTTTACTTTAAAGAAGGTTATTTTGCAGTAAGCGTGCCAAGCAACAGATTTGACAAAGGAGAAAGAAAGAAATCTTATCTATCGTTCCTGATGAAGGGGCGAATTTTGCGCAAAGTTGAGGAGTTGGAACACATATTACTACATGACAGCGAAAGAAGCTGGATTGCAAAAACTCCTTCATGGCTGCACTGGGTCGCCAAATCCATGCCTTGTTAACGAAAAAGGAGTTTGGCGCACAGTATGATACAGCACGGAAAAATATTCGCTCTAATTTATGGGAATAGTTCCAGAAAACATAAGGGTCGTATATGCACCGTAGAACACAAGGCTCGCATCTTATGGGGCGTAAAAATAGACAAACAACCTTAATAAAATATGATTTATATTACAAGTTGCCAAAGTTCTATTTTCACAGATTGGGTTAGCTGAGGAGTTCCAAGATTCGCATGCCTAAGTAATTCGTCGAACTTTACCTCTAAAAATTGTACTAGAAGCTTATATCTGCCACAAACGAAAAGTGGCCTTTAATGTGCTGGATGCTAATAAGCTACTGTTGACAAGCTACATACCACCTCACGAGCTGAACTGACAACTAAAAAGTATTTGCAGGGTCACAAAGGGCCTTTTTATGTAGATGCAATTTCATGTTAGAGATCCCACCTGGCCGAAGTCTGCAAATCCTGGTTCTGCACAGTCAATTGTTTCCGAAGACTACGTTTTACAGATAACGAGGCAATCATAGATGAGAATGGTCTTGAGTTTTAACAGAGAAGAATTAAATATTCCAAAGTGAAATTAGAAATATCAATCTCAGCTGATTCCGATCGTTCTCTATTGCCAGCGAAATGATATATTGCGTAAGTGGACGGCGTGTTGCATCCAGCCTGCACTTTGTTCCTCATTCACCTCCAGCTTTCAACTTTCACAATTATAATATTGGCGTGACTATGAACTCTGCAACAATTGCTGTTCATTGGCATGACGATGGTCAGCCGGTTTATTCAGTCAGTTTTGAGCCCTCTGATGGTCACTTGCTGTCGACTCGGCTCGCTACGGCTGGTGGTGATAACAACGTACGCATCTGGCACGTTAAGTATGGTTCTTTGGCCAGTTTAGACGAAACGTCGGTTGAATACCTTTCAACGCTTCGCAAACACACACAGGCTGTCAATGCAGTTCGTTTCGACCCATCGGGTGAAATTCTTGCCACGGCAGGCGATGACGGCATGCTTATCTTATGGACACGGTCCGATCATATAATACTGGAGTTTGGCCATGCTGACGACGATCTCAAAGAGAGCTGGACAGTCAAGCTGCTTCACAATACACAACTGGAGATCTACGATGTTTGCTGGTCGCCAGACTCCAAGTATATTGCCACGGGCTCCATGGATAATATCACCAAAATATATAGTGTTGCCAGTGGACAGAAACTTTGTGAATTGGCTGACCACTCCCACTACGTTCAAGGAGTTGCATGGGATCCATTAAACGAATATTTGGCCACTCAAGGTGCTGATCGTGCCTTGCATATCTACTCGTTGAAGAAAAGTGCCGGTGATCCACCCTTACTGCTTCTGCCTACACTGTTCTTCAAGGTCCTTCGTGCCGAAGTGCCTACGTCCAAGTTGCTGACACCAGGATACACACCATCAGTGCTGGCGAAGGAGGAAGTGCTCTCGTCAACCGAAGGCTCTCCAAGATCACCGCCTTCTTCAGTGAAACTCATGAGTCCGCCTTCCCAGAAGCATGTTCACCACGTTTCCACATCTCCGAAGAGAAAATCTTTGCCAAGCGAATCACTTGCTGCCGTTGTACCTAGTTCAGTAAAAGGAATCAAACGTCTAAAACGGTCGTCCCTTCTATATCACTCCGAGACTCTTCAGTCCTTTTTCCGAAGATTGACATTCTCCCCGGACGGGACTCTTCTACTAACGCCGCTGGGTATCTACAAAAATGAAGACACTGCAGATGATAAAGACACTCCAGAGTCAACTTGTCTCAATACAGTGTATATTTACATTCGCTCAGGACTCAACAGACCGCCTGTGTGCCACCTTCCTGGTCTACCAAAGCCGGCGGTGGCTATTTCATTCAACCCAATAATTTTTGAATTAGCTGAAAGCAAATTGCTGCCTGTTTTCAAGCTCCCATATAAGATGGTATTCGCAGTGGCCACGCAAGATTCCGTTTTAATATATGATACCCAAAGCTTACGTCCTATTGGTTCCCTGACTAACCTTCATTACCTCACAATCACAGATCTCTGTTGGGACTACGATGGTCAGAAAATTATCATATCATCCGCAGAAGGTTTCTGTTCAGTTGTTGCATTTGAGGAAGGCAAATTCGGAAAGCGGTACAACCAAGCTGCAATAAAATCATCACATAAAGTTGAAGCATCGAAATCGATGGATGTTACCTGTCAACTTGGAAAGAAGCATCAAGATGCCCCAGAGGTTTATGAAACGCTGAAAGATCATTACAAGACCTCAATTGCCTCTAACACAACACAGAAAAATCTAACTACCGCAAAGTCTCTAGTAGTTACACCCTCTACTGAGACTAGTCATCCGGCATCGCCGGCCGAAAAAGTGGTGGATAAAATTAAAATTCTGGCTGGTAATAGTCAGGAAACAATAATTGTTAGTGGCGAGCCGCCCGCTGTGTTGAATAATGAGCCACCTGTGAAAACGAGTACACCTGTCACCCCTTCGCTTCTCTCTAAATTCATAGCCGAACCTGTCGTTGTTGGGGCTCCTGTTGGCAGTACAGAGAACTCTCTTAAAGCCGATGCGAAGTCGACAGAGTTATCTGATGCAGCTCTGCAAAAGAAGCGTCGCATTGTACCAACTCTTGTTAAGTCTGAATGATGATTAATGAATATATCACTCATGTGAGCATATGGATTCTGAGAAACATGAGAGATACGGATGTACTTCTGACCTACTAAGGTGTCGAAATTAGTAACCAGTATATTATATGACCATGGTACAGGGAAATAAGAGTTGCCATTTATCTAATGAACAAAATCCCACAAGTACCCCGCAGAGCAACTATGATTGCTTCACTAAGATGGAAAAAAACGGCAAATCCGATTTTCAGGTTTTACTGGTTACTAGAATCGTATCATCATTGGATCACCAATGGAAAACTATTTAATGACGAAGTTTTGTACATTATTTCAAAAGGGACAGAAAAAGAGAAAGTTTTAAGGTAATTATACGGATAGCTGATAAATCTCAAGTAAATACTTGATACACGATATGTCGAAATATGAACGGAATTAGCAGCTACTGCATGAACTCAAATCAATCGGCGATCCTCAAAACTTAATGCGCATGCAGTATTACTGGAGAGAAATTCGTGTGGAACAAAGTAGAATTCGCAAAACTCATTTTAAAACTCACATATTCCTTTCAATTTGGAAAACATATCTTTGAAATTTGCGCGACGGAAGATGAATATCTTCAGTTTTCCATCTCTTAATTTGTGGAGGTTGCTTTGAGCATTCTTTCATGATTAAGTTCTAATTCGCTTCTAAATTAGCTCGAACATTCGCCAAGCTTCAGGCTTCATTTCACATTTATCCTTCTGAAGTTCACTTCCCCAGTTTTAAACACAAACTCTATGAATCGAATTTTTGATTGCGCCAACATATTGTATATCAATTCCGTAAAAGTTAACTCCAGTCACAACATATTAGTCGCTTACTGTAAGTATATCTGAGTGTTATTGATGTCATTGAAACAATTATTCCTTCTGCATTTCAATTGAAATGGGGCGGATATTTGTTTTGTGTAATACGTGGTTAATTGCCTTTGCTGATACACTTATCTAATTTGCGGAGCACTCAAACCATAATTCATATTTTACTCCTATACAAGGTACACTTTTAGCACGACTTGCAGACATACAGATGAGATTAACCCACATGCGTATTATATTTCGGCGGACGATTATCCGATTATTATTCAAGTATTAGTGCACTTACATATTTGTCGGAAGATTTCGTCACATTGAAACTTAAATTGAATTTACTGCATTCCGCTTAAACTTTATAGCATTGAATATATTACTGGGAGGTATTGAAATGCTTGTGTAGGCTTGATAAACTTTTATGCTGACCCACGGAAAGAAATGCTGATAAGCGTATGTAATAGTAGCATCAGTCAATTGATTTCAAATCAAGTAGTAAGCAAGGCGTGTCTTTAGGTACTACATTGGAGGAGTGTTACCCCAAACTATTTTTGTAATTATCAATAAAGGATGATGCCGGTTTAATCAAAGGAGTGTCAAACTTTGGTTGGCGATGGAGGATGATGAAAGGCAACTGCACTATTTAAGATTGTAGATGAGATTTTCAGAGCATGTTAATCAGAATTTACTTCTGAATAAAAGCAGACTCCAGTTTCAAGATCTCCTGAATAATTGCACAGAAATTTTTCAACAAGAAAGAGATACTAATTAAGTCGTTTCTTCACAACATGGGTACGCAAATTGATCATCACGAGAGCATTGTCAAGATGAATCTATTGAGTCACATTTGAATTTGAGCCCCCAACAGAAATAATCCGAGAGCGTGGGTAAACGAAAGGATGGCTGGGCCCTCCTAGAATTTGCCTCATCAAAGTGGCATGGCCACCTGTTGATGTACATCAATTTAGAGTTACTGGAAAGTCTAGCAAGTGTGAAGAAAATAAGTTTTCTGCAAGGCACCACATGGACATTACCAAAGACAACGAGCTGTTATTTGCAATGTGGGGCGAGAATTCTGAAGAATCTGTTGCATCCATCGAACGGGAACTCGAGTTTCATACAAGTACAGCACGAAGATGGGTCAAGTAGTTCAAATTTTCGTACAGTAAAAATCCATTTCCAAAAAACATTGTTTCACAATCATAGCAATGACAGCATTACACAATGAATATTGACTCCTAGTGTGTACTTAATGTCAATTTCTGCAATTTGGGCAATGATATATTCGGAATTCAACCAGCTTTGTGTATCAAATTACATATGTTATGAGTTCCATGATATACACCTCTCATACTGTTTTCATAAGTTAGAAAACGAAAGATATGCCATTCATCGCTCGTAACTCATATAGAGGCTACAGCTGCTACGGCTTTGAAAATAGAATAAAGTTCGAAGACGCATACCATTCTGTATGTCTTATTCATCAAAGATGTCATTGGTCAAGGACTTCTCCATCCTTCTCCGTGCTTTGAGAATCATGTCCTCTCTCCTCTTCTGCAAAAGCTGCAGTCTTTCATTTTTATCTTTACCCCATTTACCTTCTGCAACAATTTCATCATTGTTCTCCTTTTCGTTCAAGTCTAGTCCGTATTTGTCAAGCAAGTTTTGCAGCTCACCAGCTGGTACAACATTATGTGATTCAGGTTCGCCGTTCACTTGGGGAGCTGGTGTTTCTCCTGGAGGAAATGGCAAATCACCGTTCTCCATGTATTCTTCAACAGTAGCTTCCACAGATCCGGATCTCTGCAAACTGTATCTAATCTGTGAGTTTGTGAGCTGTGGCGCAATAGCTTTAACCACCTCAATCATTGACAGGGTAATCTCTCTGGATGAACGGTTTCTGGGCCTTGAAGCATTTGCTTGACTTTCCTGTCTATGCGGATCAGGAATGTTGAACTCTTCCGGCACAGACTGAGGTATTGGTGAAATGATCCATCTCAAAAACACAAATGCCACTACAAGCGTGACTATGAAGATGATGGTAGAGTTGTCCATGGTTTCAGAGCTTTAGACTTGTTGGATTGCAAACGGCGAAGGTTCTTTGAGACCTGTACCTACCGGTGAAAGTCACGTGCAAGAGTCGGCCGAGTCCATGCCCTACCGATAGAACTTCAAGTACATTAATATTGTAGAAAGGATACTGTTTCGCAGCACTACAAATTTAGGTGTAAGCTTTAGGCTATACAATAGTTAAGCTGCTATGACTGAGTGCACGTCCGAATTATATTGGTTCGTCTAACATCTGTTGCAGCTTCAGCTGCGTCAACCACTATATTATAAAGCTTAGATGTGTCATTAATGACCACTTGAGAATTATGTTCGATTTAAAGTGATGAAGCGCTACCAAATCATTTCCATTGATATCATTCTGTGCTCCTCTGGATAGGCTGCTTTGAGCACCAGAAATGACGTCATGTGGATGCAGGCGCATAGACAGTGTTGAGGAATATGGATCGCCACATTTGGTACATGTAGACAGCAGGTATACACTTGCGGGAGACTCTCCGTTTGCCAAGATGCGGGGGCGAGTTGATTGCTTAGCCTTGGGATGCACATAAAAACCCCTGATAGATGTAAAGGAGAAAAACATATTGTTGGACGCTGTCAACCAGAAAGATCAAGATCAAAATATTTTCAACATGAAAAAATAAGCAGATCAGAACAACCGAGGAGGAATCGAGTCTTGGAAGCACCCGATCAAGAAAGTCTAAAATCTGAGCAGCCTGCAAATCGAGATAAAAAGGCAAAACAGAAACCGAAATTAGCTAAAGTTAATTATGGACGTGCGTCAGAACGAGAGAGAGGAAATCAGCCCACGGAGCAGATTGCCCTCGCTTCAACTTGAAAAGTGGAAGGTGCATCAGCGCCTGCTGCTGTGTGCGTTTGAGGAACTGCGGTATGCATGCAACAGCACACAAGATTTTCTTGCATCGACGCCAGTACGCAGGTCTCTAACACAGAGGGTGACATTTCAAGAGATAACCAAACATCACGCGTCATCCATTAGTATGCAGGTTAAACCAGCCCCAACCAGCATTGTCAGAGAGTGCCCTGTCCAAACCTAGAAACTATTGTGCCTGATGTCAGACAAGTATGGGCCAAACAAATAATTATGAAATGAAGAAACTCGCCGAAACTTTTGTATTGCTAGAGAAAGACGGAATTCTATCGACCGATACGGAAACGACCGAGCTGGACCTGGAATTTATTTCGGATGGATACGAGAAAAGCCATTTCGACAGTAAAGAGAACTCGGGAAGATTATTGTGTGACGAGCCTATTACCAATATTGAAACTACAATTACTTCACCATTAAATAAGCGCGATTCTCGCCCGGATAATTACTATGAAGAGTGTTGTTCAAAATACTTGTATTTCACCAACACAAATCCAACAACTTTCCATGCAGTGGAGTTCTTCTCCAAAATTTTGGAAAAACTGCACTTCGAGTACTTGCCTGAAAAGGACCCCTTCACGTTCGATCCCAATGGCGGGTTGTATTACTCAACGAGGGACCTGCAATCTCTTGTGGCAGTTGTGGTGGGAGGGAAATGGAAACCTCAGCACGGAATTGGTGTGGTGGGATGCCATATCGATGCGCTCACTGCAAAATTGAAACCATCTTCAATTAAAAGTCCAGTTTCAGGCTTCGAGCTCCTTGGAGTGGCTCCTTATTCTGGTACATTAAACCATTTATGGCTCGATCGTGACTTGGGTATCGCTGGCCGTGTACTCTTGAAAGATCCAGTAACGAAAAAGATTGTGTCCCGTACTGTAAACTCGGGGCTGCATGCTGTTTGTCGAATCCCCAGTTTAGCACCACATTTTGGTTCAGTCTCTGAACAAGCGTATAACAAAGAGACGAAAATGGTTCCTGTCATGGCATTTGGATCAGATGATGAACCTCCAACAAAAGAGGAAAAGGCCTGCCCATTATTTAACAAACATTCGCTTACTTTGCTTCGCTATATTGCTTCACTCGCCAATACAACTGTGCCACAACTTCTCGCTTTAGATCTTGAACTATTCGATGTGCAAACTGCAGTGAGAGGTGGTATAAAAGGCGATTTCATGTTTGCCCCAAGGATTGATGACAGACTTTGTTCCTTCAGCGCTATTTTTGGTCTCGTCGAACACTCATCGACAATTGACTTGGCAAACTACGCCGGCTGCTCAATTGTCCTTCTAGCCAATAACGAGGAGATTGGATCTGCGACCCGCACCGGTGCTCGAGGTAAATTCCTCAACAGTGTAGTGGAGCGGATGTCTGCCGACCTCGGTTTTAACCACTCTGATGTTCGGGTCATGTTTGCGAACTCCATCATTCTCTCTGCGGATGTCACCCACGCACTCAATCCAAATTTCACGTCAGCTTACTTGGAGAATCATTTCCCCGTACCAAATAGAGGACTCACTTTAAAAAAAGACGCCAATGGACACGTTATGACGGATCTGGTTGGAGTAGTATTGATGGAAGCAATAGCCGCGAAGAATGGATTAACCTTACAACAGTTTCACATCAGAAATGATATGCCTTCCGGTGGAACCATTGGCCCAATTCTTGCTGTCGATACAGGAGCTCGTGTGATTGACGTTGGGCTTCCACAACTTAGCATGCATAGTATTCGAGCTGCTGCCGGTTACAAAGAAGTTGGGATCGGCGTTGAGACTTTTTTGGCATTTTTCAATGATTGGAGACTGGAACTAGACTTGATAGAATATCTGTGAGCCATTTGAAACTTTCGATTAAGAGCATGTGAGCCATAACAAAAGCAGTAAGTCGACCTTCGTGACCCAATCTATAGACGTATAAGAGATGATGCCTTTCAACGAGTGTCAATTTTTATTGAATTCAAAGCAATATTTATTTTACGCAAATAAGCTCAATGTTAGTGCTCAAAGAAGTCTTGCACTAAATCACTTACCAACGGAAACTCGAACCTCACTTTAATGTTGGTTGGAAATACTTTTTTGACCGCTTTCAACCACACTTTTCAATGCTTACAGCAACTACACCGATTAATAACAATTTTCACGTCAGCCCTCAAAATTCCGATTAGCTTTGTGAATTGGGAATGTCTCCCTGAAAAGTACATGCCAAAAAGGAAACAGGTACAAATCGGAACTTGAAGGCTTGCAAACGACGCAAGTGGATGATTTGCACATTGGGTATTTTTTGTGTTGTTTGAGCAATCCAGGGACTTCTACTTAGAGCACTTACTCCAGTTAGCATATAATGTCAATTTTTTCACGTGTCTTTCCATCATCAATTCATTATAAATATACAAGTTGCATCACAACAAAGCCTCAAATCACTATTCCTATAACGAGAGAACAGGTAATGTAGAATCCCATGAGTATGCCCTTCTTGGATAAGGTCTCGGCAGTCCCACTCCTTGAGCTTGAAGAGACCGACGACAGGCTCTGTGACGTAGAACTAGTCGAGTACGACAAAGACACACTTTGAGTGCCGCTCTCCAATCTCGACTCCATAGACGAAGACTCGGAGTAATTATTGTTCTTGTTGGCCAAGTCAGGTGAGAGGGAAGTCAACTGCTGAAGGCCCAGTAGGATGGTCACTGAGGGAGCGATGGTGCTCATCAGGGTGACATCAGAATCAAATAGTAATGACATGCCGAGTGTATATGTGAGAACAAAGGAGGATTATCTTTCTTGAAGGAAAAAGATTTTAAGAGCTCAAGTGGAACTATGCTCCCCATTTTATAGAAATAAGCAACATGCTCATGTCAAACTTCTAGTGAACCACATTATGAATGCTGCCCTGCAGTAAGTACATTGAAGTATGTAAACAAAAAGTAGCGTTCCTGGGTTGTATGCCAGATTGAGATGCTACATGACGTCTACATACGTGATGACGAGGCTTGCGTAATCCTACAAAAAAAAGTCAGGGGAGAAGAATACTCAATTGGAACGACTGTTGCAATATCGCTGAATCAATTCTAAGCCAAATGTAAAGAGGAAGTTAGGTATTCTTTGTTTGAGCTAGTTTGCTATCTCTTTGCAACGATTTCTAGCACATATTCAATTACTTTGTCACGTCGAAATTCTTTTCCCGTTTTCATTTTTGACGTTTGTTGCACTGCACGTGTGTATAAAGACCATATCGGTGATAGTGACTCTTTCATCTAGTAGGAATGTTGCAGGCACGTAAAACCTGGAATGTATACAACCTTAATATATGAGGCTATAAAGGGATATGCGACACCAACTGAATATAGTCCAAATTCACATTCCTGATAGAAACAATACGCGGGATCTTGATCTGTGTCTATTCGGATTACCCAATTTTTGTTTCCGAGCGTAATTCTGAATCCCTGTGTATTTGGAAGATCATATTTCTCAATGCCACATTTCTAATTCAAAGCTTCGTAATCGGCGCATTTGGACTGTAATCTTGACCACCACGAAGCAGCGTCCTTTTTTCTTTTAAATTCAAGAATTGCTTCAACAGATGGAGGATCTGTTGCAGATTCGTCATGTACGGACGAAACATCAGAAGGGACTGGCTTTAAAATATCCGCGGACGATGTGACATGATGCAATATTGGCGTTCCAGTAATGAGTCCATCCAATTCAGATCTCATTGAAGTAGGGTTTCTGGCCAATTGTGCTGCAGTAGGACGCATTGAGCTCTCACCAGACAACAAAGAGGTTTCATGTAAACTCGCACGGCTGGAGTCGTTCTCCGTAGCGCCGTAGTTATGATTATTGTTAGAATTGTAACCGGAATGGAACGAAAAAATCGAGGAGCTATCGTCAAATACGGAACCCATGTCCTCCAAAGACAAGCCCTTTGTCTCTGGGAATAAGTAATGCACACACAAAAACGACAAGACGCAAGAGAATCCAGGAATCAAGTAGGTACGCCAGGTAATGGCATCCAATAAGATTGGAGTCATCTCACCAACTATGAAGTTGAAAAGCCAATTTGTAGCGGTTGACATAGCAGCTCCCTTCGATCTGACAGAATTTGGCAAAACTTCGTTCATCATCCACGGAATTGGTCCCCAACTGGCACCAAATGCTGCGTTGAAGACTATCACAAGCCCAACAACAACCTGTGGGGTATAACGATCGTTCAAGAAAAGTGAGTATGAAATCGAGAATAGTGCAATGCCCATTACAACCGCTCCAGTCAATAGTAAAGGCTTACGTCCCCAGCCATCCACGAGGTACCATGGAGGAATCGTGCTAGCGAGATATACCAATGAGTTGATACCAGTCATCAAAATGGCAGATCTACCGGCCCAGCCGGCACTTTCGAAAATCATAGGCGCATAATATGAGATGATGTTAATCCCGTTCATTTGTGCAAACATCTGTGAAAAGCATGCCACTGAGAGTCTCTTCGTATAGCGAGTAAGCATATACCTGTATGATCTCTCACCACCCTCCACTCTAGCAATCAAGACATTCTCTTTTATTTGTCGAAACTCCAACTTAGCTACCTCATCATCGACATCTCCATCCGCGTACAAATCACTAATTACTATCATTCCCTCGATATCGTCATCATGGTCTAAAAGCCATCTTGGCGTCTCCACTATGACAAAAGTTCCCAAGAAAAGCAAGAAGCCCATAATGACTTGCAAGAATAATGGCGAGCGCCAAGACCAATCGCTCTCCAAAAATGAGAAGCCATAGTCAACCCAGATACTGGTTGAGTAGCCAATAATGTTTCCAGTAAACTCCAAGCAGGCATAAAATCCACGGTCAGAAGGCGGACTGATCTCCGACTGGTAACAAGGAATAATGGTTGTCAAAAACCCAATGGCAATACCTCCAACGAGTCGACCTCCACTCAATACGATGATATTTGGCGAGGTAGCTTGGATCAAACCACCAATGACAAAGATGAAAGATCCATATCTAATTGTGCGTCTACGCCCAATCCTATCCCCAACTTTACCAGCTTCAAAGCTGGAACACAAAGCACCAATTTCTAGAATTGCAATCATTGTACCAACAGCTGCAGGACTTGGATTGTGATAGTATTCCTTGAAATACTTGTTTGTCAATAGTGAAGACATCAATCCCTGTTCGAAACCAAAGAGAAAAACTCCAAGAGAGACGAAGATAGACGTGAAATATAGAAGAGCTCTTCCCACAATGAAAGAATCCTTGACTTGGTGGTACAGCATCGCAGTCTAGTGGCACTAAAGTATGGATGATAGGCGAATGTATTGACAGAACTGATGGAAATCCAGAAATGATAACCGGTGTTTCAATCCTGTACACAGTCTAGATTGTAACCTATGACGTAGTATCAGAACCTGGGAATCGTTCTGTCCAGGTAAACATACGTCATCAACAATTTTTTGCAGAAAGTCCTTTTCAACTCAATATATTTATTTCATCCTGTAAATAGAACTACTTTCAACCAGTTCCACTGAAATAATCCTGATCTCCTGTAATTTGCGCTCACTTCACAGCAAGATAACCCTGGGCAGGCCGGAACGTGCCATTCACGTGATCCGAGGGTGCAGCGTGAGAGTAGCACTATATGCATCCTGCGCCAAGAAAAGTCAAAATTGCGTATTTATCTTTTGACTAATTTCTTAAATTCGGTCTTCAAACAATTACATGCATGCCCTATAATTCTTAGTACAAATTTTTTTCGGTTATGTTCCATGAGCTAAGAGAATACACAGGCTAGCAAACCTAGGGGCTTCAAACATTTTTCCAGTTCTCATGTGAATTGTTACAGCTAAACGAAATTAAGCTGGCATAAACTTTATATTCGTAGTTAAGTCAAGTAAATATTTACCCCTGGAGTGTCGTTGATGCGCTTAAAGTTGGACTTGAACTTCAAATAACCAGATGGCTCCCCAAGAAAGTGGCAAGGGAGCTCCTTTATGGTGCGATTTTGGTTTGGATCTGGTACGCAGGCTACCGGCTCAGTCACTGGCTCATAAGCCCCGCTATTATTAGTTGGTGTGATCGTAAACAATTCCGGGAACTTTGGCAGATGACATTAAGATTTCTCTCCTGAAAAGAATAAAGCATGAATGATACACAAGCTTGAGCTCATTGAATAAATCACCTAAAATCAAAATTGGGTTTTAGCGAATATTGCTCAAACGAGTACTGTTGAGATGCACACTGATGTCCAACCGGTCGGCATCCTCCTCAATTTTACGCAATCTTTCATTTTGGGCATCCACTTCCTGGTTCATTGCAAGAGCTGTACTCTTCAATTTCTTCGAGTAGTTATGGATCTGATCCAAGTTCGACGCTAATTCCTTCTCCATCTCATCATCCTCTGAATCGTTCTCAAACTGGTACCTCAGGGCTTGCTGTAAATATTTCTCGCCTTGGTACTTGTTGAAGACATCTGAGTTTGTAGCATTATTAGTGATACCTTGTTTAACACGCTGTTCACTCGCATACATGCCCTGTCTGTTTGTTTCCCTGAGATATTTCTCCTGCTCCTTCTGTGTTTTGAATTTCATTTCTTGCTGGCGCAACCTCAGTTTCTTGTTGAATGGGTTTCCGGTTGCAGGAATGAAAATCGAACGGTTCAACCGCCTCAACTCGGACACCTTGTCGTCTGCAATCTTTGTTTGAGTGTCTGCTAATAATAGATTTTGTTCAGCATTGTATAACCTTTCTGATTGCGAGCCCAACATGCCCAAAGTGTTTGTACCAGACGCATCCGCTTCTTCGGCCATTCTTAACGTGTTTCGGGTCAGTGCGAGCGACTCCTGCTTTGTGAAACGGATATCCTGTTTGATGGCCTCAATCTCTTCATCTTCCGAGTTAACCTGCTCCTGCTCAGGCAAGAAATCGTCCACTTCGACGTTCAAGTCGTCTTCTTCAAGATCATTTAAATCCAATGTCTCCGCATCGTTCATTCTGGGACGTTGAATAGGCTTCTTTATTTGTACTGGTGGCTGATGCGACGGAATCGCATTCAAGTCTAAAATCAGCTCGTCGTCTCTTGTACGGCTCTTCCTGGCATATGGATTGGCTGCCAGTCCTTGGCTTGTACCGTTTTGATCGCGTGCGTTAGCTCCTTTATTACTGTATGGCAATGGATTGCCAGCAGCATTCTGTGGACGGTTGTAAGGTGAAGACCCTGTAGAATCGCTGCTTTTCCCTCCTCTCGAGCTCGAACTTGCGTATGGGTTGGATGCTCCGTGGCCACTTTTTTGTATTCCACTCCCAGACTGACTGCCATCGGATCCATTTCTCTCTTGACTACCCTGACCATAAGGATTTTTCTGACGAGCACTGCCGTATGGATTGCCTAGGCTTCCGTTCGGGTTACTATGATCGGTCCCGTATGGATTTCCCGGATTTCCTCCATAAGGATTTCTACCGGCTCCGTAGCTTTCAACACCGCTGCCACCGCCTTGCGAATCGTTGCCTTGTGTGTAAGGATTGCCTTGTGCATTGTTCATGTTGGCGTAAGGATTTACTGGAGAAAATCCGGGCTTCATATTCTGTCTTTCCTGAGCATACTGCTTGAAAGCTCCAAACTTCTCCTGGCGACCATTACCACCCTTTGTGGAGATTCCAACCTTCTGCATTTCCTCCACCAACTCCTGCTCGGTTGGGTCTTTCTTCTTAAACATCTTTTTGAGTCCCATGATGAACTGTGAGCGTTTCAGTTGTCGCCTTTGGGAATTTGGAAGGTTGATCGGAGTGATCACTTAAGCCTACCAATTTATATGCAGTTCAAAAATATCAGATAGTTCTATTTGAGTTTTGTTTGTGGTTTCGAGAGTTCTACGTTTGAGGTGTTCACTGAAATGAGAAAAACGCTTCTTTTAGTTAGATGAGTTAAATTCATGATTTCTTTTCTGTTGTTTTTCTGTGAGGAATATTGCTAATTGCCTCTTGTTGTCCTAGCCACTATAATCGCATGTCCTTCCAGAACTTTCGACGTTGTCTGTATTTAAATTAGGCATGCTACCAGCATGAACTACATTCGATCACTCCATCCAATTCAACTTGCTGGAAGGCAAAACAACTTAAATATAGCGAAAGAATAACTCCAGAAGCTTCTCCTGGTGCATATATGCCTGTCTGGGAAGGTCAACGGCGGCGCCGAACCCCATCTTTTCCTGCAGATATACCGTTCATGCACACTTCGGCATTGCAAAATGCCATACATGAAAGAAGATCTTTCAACTTTTTCACATCATCCAGTAGCCAGCACTCTTCAAATAGTATGTCTACAATATTTTCTGAGGCTAAACGCAGAAAAATTCTTCACGCGGAAACGGATTTCTCTGTGTTTGTAACTCAAGTCGGCACCGAGATCCGCCTGAATGGAACCATGACTCCATCACAAACTGTTGAAGAATCAACAGATGCCATGGACACAGAAGTTACTGCTTGTGAATGTCCATGTGGATATCTTCACGGGCCAGGAGTTCACAACTATCATGACATTGCAGCTGTGGGCTTCAGTGCTGATGTCATGAAAGGTCCCGATTGAATCAGCTTGAATTTCGTCCGATTTCAAAAAGACGCCTGGCAAGCTTACCAGTCAAACATGTTAAGTACGATGCTTTGTTTCTCGGAACGCTTCGCAAGTGCTGCCTCGTACATGGTTTATTGTTGTTGGTACCATTTTTCAGGCATCAGGTTATTGGACCCTTTTGTTTTTGGTACATTGTTTTTGGTACATTGTTGATACGTTGATGTTGGTACGTTGTTGTTGGTACGTTGTTGTTGGAAATTATTGTCGGAATATTATAGTTGGAACATTATCAGTGGAACATTATAGTTGGAACATTATCAGTGAAACATTATTACTGTACATTATCAGTGAAACATTATAGTTGGAACATCATTAGTGAAGCATCATTACTGGAACATCATTAGTGAAATATTATAGTTGGATCATTATAGTTGGATCATTATTACTGTACATTATTAGTGGAACATCATTAGGAAAACATTATAGTTGGGACATCATTAGTGAAACATTATAGTTGGGACATTATTACTGTACATTATCAGTGGAGCATTATCACTGTACATCATTAGTGAAACATTATAGTTGGAACATCATTAGTGACATTATAGTTGGAATATTATAGCTGGGACATTGTCGATGGTATTTCGGTGTGCCAAATTTTTCTCAGCATGGTGGAGGCTGTCGAAGCGAGACCTTACGTGAAAGAAGGAGGTGAAATACAGACGACAAAATATTTTCCTGTGAACTCTCCGCAACTTACAAATGCAAGCTTAACCAAATATTTTTACACAATGTTGTACTTTTTTGCGGCTTCTCTTCTCCATTGGTTGTTTGCAGCTTGGAGCCTACTGTATCCAGTGTTATTAGCCACTATGTTAGGAACAGTCCAAGCTCACTCGAAACCTCCTTTTAAAGTTTACGAGGCCATTTCTCTCTTGTAGTGTCATTGCGTCCCCATTCAACTTCATAGAATCAATATAGATAGTAAATTATAGCGATACGTCAATTACCCTAATCGAACTGCAACGACTTCTGCTTCAGAACTCCTGATAGTGGGCAGTTAAGTCAAGACTTGCCTAGCATTGAGATACCCCCAAGGTTACATGCGCACATGACACTCATCAAACAAACTTATTGTACTCTTGTTATCGAAATAGTTATCTCTATCGAACCATAAATTTATGTCCAAGAAAATTCTAGTGAAGCCACCTTTCACGGTCGGGAGTAATTTTTACGTTATCGGTTCTGTGTGCCCGGTACTCCGCCGCTGTCGTAGTTTTTCGGAATCAGTCGGTAGATCAATGTGGCAGATACCTAATTGGACAAGCGACCCCTGCCCATCCGCGTTATTCGGCCCGCCTAATCTATTTCGACATTGTGGGACATCATATCAGACCTTCATGGCTTGGAATTGTGGCATTAGTCACGTGCGTCACCTGTTTAAAGTATCTTGATCGCAACCTTATACATTGTGTGGCTGTTACTGTGGTGCATCTTATTCGCAGCCACACACGGCTGATCAGCTAATGGGAAGTCCAGCAAAAGTTTGATGAGTCAATGTAATTGGCCAATTACGCTTTTTGACGTTCGCCGTCGCTGCAAATACTAAATTAGTAAGCACGGATCCGGCAATTCTAGTAGATTTCCCGCCTTCCTAAGCGGGAGGGACCCACACATGGTAATCATTTCCTAATAAGATCAAGTAATCGTGATGATCGGAATTCAATCAATAGCCACAGCCGCTTATGAAATCGTATAAAAGGCTTATAATAGGCAAAATCGCATTGATTATCTCACAAGAATCGCTACATTATGGGAATTTGGGCCAGCCTCAAAAAAAAACTTGAAGGACCCGAGATCACCGAGGCCTACTCCCGTAGAAGGGTAGCACGGAATGATTCTGATGCAAAGTCTACCTCGACAGGTAAGGAGGGAGACTTGGCTGTTCATGAAACAGAGGTGTCTGATGACCTCCCTTACATTGATCTTGACGTTAACTTGACCCCTGAGGAAATCGAGAGAAGGGAGAAGTCCATCGTGTTCAAGGTCAAAAAGTTCTTATGGGATGGTACTGGCAAACACCCCAAGGAGCAGAAGTATTTGGCCAAGCTTGACTTTTTCTTCTTGAGCTCTTCTATGTTCGGATACTTCATTAAGAACTTGAATCAGTCTAATGTGGCTACTGCCTATGTTAATGGTATGGACGAGTACTACAATATGAACAGTAACCAGTACAACTACGTGGTTACTTTATGGACTGTTGGTTACATTATCGGTCAGATTCCATCAAATCTTATTTTGCACAGAATTTCGGCCAGATACTACTTGGGTGGTTTGGAGATTCTGTGGGCTTTGTTGACTGTCTTATTGATCACTTGTAAAAACTTGAAATCTTTTTATGCGTTGAGATTCCTCCTTGGATTGTTGGAGGCTGGTTTCTTCCCAGGTATGGAATATTTGGTGGGGAGCAACTATTCTGCCGCTGAGATCTCCACTAGAAGTGCTTACTTTGCAGTTGCAGGCAGTGCTGCTGGTTTGATTTCTGGTCCTTTGCAATTATCACTTTTGAACCGGTTCGCCAACTCGTCCGTGCCACCTTTCAAGTGGATGTTCGTGTTTGATGCCATCATATCTCTCCCAGTTGGTATCTACACTATGTGTGTTGATCCTAACACTCCCAGTACCACTGATGCTTGGTACTTTAACGAAGAGGACCGTCTTGTGGGTTTGGAGAGAAGACGTCGTATCGGTGCCCAATTAAACACTCGTGAGCGATACACTTGGAAAAAGATCAAGTCATTCTTCAACACTTGGCACATCTACGTTTTCCCATTGTTGTTTTTGGCATACAATAATTCTTGTTCAGCCATCAGTCAACCAACTTTCACCACTTGGATGAAATTGAGTTTGAAAGTTAGCGCAAAAGTCTATAACACATATCCATCGATTTTGAGTGGATCCGCCATTGCCGTGACGGTAGTGTTGGCTTACTCCCACAACTATATTGGAGGTAGAAAGAATCATTTCTACGTCATGGGCTTCTTCATTCCTTTGATAATCGGATGTGCCTTATTAGCTCACTGGGATATTCCTAGAGGTCTTCACTGGTTCTGTTACTGGCTAATCGGTGTTCCTCCATCTTTCGGTCAGCCATTTATTTTCTCTTGGGTCAACAGATTGCTCTTCCACGACGATATGAAGAGGAACTTCGTCGTTGTGTGTACCAACACGTTGGCATATGTGACAGGAGCCTGGTTTGGAATCTTCGTTTGGAATACTAAAGACAAGCCATACTACCACATTGGTTTTACATATACTGCTTGCTTGAGTGCTTTCGGTTTGCTTTTGACGCTTGCAGCCTGGTACTTGGCCAGAAGAGATGAAGAAAGAGAGGCTAGAGAGAGAGAAGCTGAGGAGACCAAAAGCGTGAGCGAAATCTAGTTTTCGAACAAAGCAAAAAGGAGCAATATATATTCAAAAGTGATAATACAATAATAGTGAGATCTTTTTTTCTTTGAAAGTGGAAGACGAGTGATCGTTATACCTCGGCATTCAAATGCGAATTAGTTAGCGGGCCCATTTGTAAGTAAAGCTCCGAACGCTGTTCTGCCAGCACATTCCAAAACTCGAGGCTAGAACACAACTCAATATCTTCAGTCAACTTCATATCACCAGATTTGTCTGGTATCAGCGCACTTTCAAATCTACAGCCTTTACGTATCCGATTTAGTATTACCTAGTACAGATTTCATAGGTCGAAAATAATGCCGTTAATTTACAAACAGGCAAAGTACATTGCCATGCCAATTTCGATGGCCCGTCCACTGGACCGGCCCTCTCAAACTTATATCTTTCTGCTGGAAATGAAACCACCAATCTACTCCAAAAAGTTCACTTCCTTCACAATCTCGTCGTAGGCTTCCCTATACTCCTCGGTCTTGTCCGAGTTCTTCTTGGACTTTCCGCCACCTGGAACAATGAACACACAGGAGGTTGGTCTCTTTGTAGCACCGGCAGATCCCAAGTCCTCTTTAGAAGGAATGAAAACGAATGGCACTGCAGAGTCCTCACAAAGAACAGGGATATGGGAGATGACATCAGCAGGAGAGATGTCTCCAGCAATAATTACAAGACCCTTTTCGCCCTTTCTCAATGCTTTGACGACCTCCTTAACTCCTCTCTTAACATGCTTGGCCTTGGAAGCCTTCTTGACGGTTTTAAGGACTTTCTTGTTCAATTTTTTTGGAGCAAGTGGCTTGGCGAAAGGCAACACAGCTGCCATTCGCTTGTCGTAGTTGTCCTCGCCGGACTCTTCAACCTTGTCCTTTTTAGCCATATTGGAGTAAAGTTAGAGATTTGGAGAAAAATGTTGCATCGTTTTTTCCGGGATGAGATGCTGGTGTATGGATGTTTTCTCTTCATTTGAGTCACGTGTACCGATCGGTTACTTGTTATACCAAGCTACATCCTGCACTAGGCTATTACTGGAGATCACCTAATGTTTCTGAAGTCACGTCCCTCGTCAAGGTTTTCTCGTAAGAGGCGACAAGACTCACCGTCGGTGAATATTGGATCTGAAAATCTTGTGTTTGAAGACCCAGATCTCCCACAGCCATTAAAAAATGTGGTTGATGAAGCCAAAGTCAAGCAGTATATTCACAAATTGCAAGTGGAAGACAATCAGAATGTGTCTTCTTGTATCAAAGTGGTAATTTCAGATTCAGAGGCCGACTATTTCACTGCAGAAGCTCAGGAGGAACTCCAGAATGAATTTGGAATCAGCTCATTTTCCATCTCGGAGAAATCTCCACTCAATGTCGACAGAATTGTCACAGTATACGGCAATTTGAAACAAACGCTGGGCGTGGTTACGTTCATTGCATTCTTGCTAAATAGTAAGATCAACAACTTTGTCAAGGTAGAGCCTTTCACACTTAAGTCGCAGAATTATCATGTGAACGTACTTGTCGAGTGTTCATCACTCAAAATGGATAAGCTAGCGACCAGGTTTCCTTCGCTGGCGATTGACTACTCAATCTACAATCTCAACCGCAATTTGCACACAGCGACCTTGCGTGGAGATTTCACTTCGTTGTTCAATAGCTTGGTATACATATATCTGCGCTATTCGTACGATACCTATGCCGTCGATTCGAATATAAAGCTATTATCAGTGATTGGCGTACACGTTGGAGACAATTTGTACCACAAATCGGATAAACAAAAGCAGGCTCAAGCGGAAACCAAGAACAATGTGCTAAAGTTCATTTACTCGAATTCATTCTTAGAAAACAATAAGTAACGCGAACTTTTCATTCAATTCGAAATTGATTTTATACAATAGAAAAATATAAGAAGTGGAAGTCTCTAGACCTTAGTAATTTGAGAGCCCTTATTCTTACGAGAAATGGATGCAACACGATCTCCGAGAGACAAGGCCAAACCTTGGCCCTTTGATCTAATTCTGACATGACCAATGATTGGTCCATCAGCTTGTTTCTCGATACACAAGTTGGCCAATGCATCTTCTCCAAAAGAAGAACGAGAGTATAAGTTTGCAGCCAAGAAATGACATTCCTCTCCAACGATGGCTCCAGGCGTCAAGCAGTTCATGTTTGTTCCTGCCATCAACTCCTCCAAGTACTCCTTCAAAGATCCTATTTGCGATTTGATAGTAATCTTGTTCTCCCACTCAAACTCATTCCACATCTTACGGAAGACGCTCTCAGTACATGTGGCAGGCTTGATGTAGTCCATGATATCAACGTGGACATCGTTCAAGATGACAATTGTGGACTCGTCTGAGTGTTGGCCATCGTAGACAATGTTACCAAAGATGACACCAGTGTCAGCAGAAGTCACCTTAACTGTGACTGAAATTTTATGAAAACCATGTGGACCAATGTTTGCCGTTGCTGGCTTATCAACCACCTTCAAGTCACCAAGAGTAGCAAACTCAACAGACAAGTTTCTCAAGGTCGTTTTAGTTTGGTTAACCAACAACACATCCAAGGTAACGTCAAATTGGTGAACTTTAACGTATGCCTCGGCGTAAATTGGATCAGAAAATCCTGTCAACTGCAAGATCTTGTTTAATCTAGAAGATAATTCTTCAGCCTTTGTGGAAACGCCAGCGGCCAAGAGGACATCGTCAGATTCGCCAATTGCCGAACTGTTAGTCTTTTCGAACTGTCTAAAGAGGACTGCATCGTCAATTTGCTCAGCATTCTCGTGGAAATTCTTGGCCTCAGCCTCCGACTTCTTCGATTGCTCGCCTTGGATTTGTGCCTTGTAAGCGTCCTTCGTGTCTTCCAAGAAACCTTGAGCGATCAATTGACTATCCTCGTCATCGGTTAAGAACTTGATGCAAGCCAAAATTCTGTCAGCAGAGTCTTCATCTATCTTCTTCGTGACCAAAGAGGACTCGCCAACTCTCAAAATAGAAACCAAAATCAACAAAGCCTCGGCCTTCAATGCATTGGCATACTTTTCAGCAGTTTGGAGTTGATCCAATCTCAAGACAAGCTTGACCAAGGTCGATGACAAGACAGCACCCAAGTAGAAATCACCTGCCAAGATGAGCTTTCTGATACGGACAGCATCTTCGTCTTCAGAAGAGTGGACTTCGGCAGTCAAAGCATTCTCAGTGGCATAAGTACCATCGGGGAGAACAACTGGACCCTTCTTAGACTTGACTGTGGTTTCTTGTTCGCCTTCTTCTTCGCCTTGGTCCTTTGGTTCCGAGTGCTTCTTCTCGCTGGCCAAAATTGGGACTTCGCCAATACTGGATCTGATGAATTTCCATGTATCCTTCACTGAAGCATCATCTGTAGAATATTCACCTAAGATCCACAAAGCCCCACGGAACACCTTGCCAGACTTCACATCTGGCAAGCTCTTGATCAATTTGTGAATGATTGGCTCTCTTAAATCTGGGAACTTCTCAACTGCCTCCTTGACAAAGGTAACTACATCGTAGGCGGCACTGGTGGAGAGATCACCAATGGACTCCAATAGCAAGTCAATGACATTAGTGGCGACTTCACCAAAGTTCATTGCAAGCTGGTGAATAGCGTTGATCAACAACTGTCTGTACTCAGAACTCTTGTCCTCGCTGATATTTGAGGATCTCAGCAATTCTTTCTTTAACAACTTAACCACGTCCTCGACATTTCTGTTGGTCACTAATTGTAGAGTCACGTCTAGAGCCTTTCTGCGAACATCAATGTCTTGAGTAGTCAAAACACCCAAGATATCCAAGGACAAACTCTGCAAGATACCAGGATGCTTCTTGTTCAATCCATTGATACGTTCCAAGGTAATAATCTTAACGTTGTTGTCAGCTTCTTTAGTGGCCAACTCTACGAATTTGGTACCAGCCAACAAGATTGACTGGGAAGACGAAGACAACACAGTCAAGGTCACTGCAGACTCGTAAACGACCACATTCGATGAACTTTCAATGATCTCGGTGAGTAACTGTGCGTATTGCAGTTTCAATGCAGCCGAAGACTGCGAGTCCTTTCTGATAAACTCCACAAATGCTAATTGCAAGATAGGGTCCAAAGTCTCAATAGCAGAGATATTCTCCTGGATGTACTGTAATGTTGCATCTCTGTTCAATTCGCCCAAGCACACAAAAGCATTCCTCTTACAAACAGAGTCAAACTCTTCAGCCAAAAAGCTGTAGATCAACTCCGGTGCATCAGGAATCAAGTGGTCCGAAACATTGAAGATAGAGAAGAGAGCTAATACTGCGTTTTTTCTCACGTAGGCGTGACGGTGGAGCAAACATTGACGCACATTTGGAACCAATGTCTCCAACAATTCAGGCTCTTTCAACTTGCACAAAAAACGCAACGTGTTACCGCGAATATACTCATTAGGGTGCTGTAAGTCATGCTGGATGGCGTTACACACAAGAATCATCTCATGTCTCATCTTTCCATGCTCATCCAACTTTGGGCAAACCTCCCAGTAGAAATATAACAACTTCTTTAATTGCTTGTTCTTTGAAGGCATCACAAAACGGATAATGTGCATCAACAAGTCGGGCATAGGATCGCCGTTAAGAACGGCGATGATAATACGTTTCATAGTCGAGATCTTCACGTCATCCTTGGATTTTTCCAACAACGTTTTCAACTCATTCACCGACGTTTTAGCCGCGGTGTTCGGCTCGTAAATCAACGTGTACCCGGTGTCAGACATGGCAGATTCGGGTAAGAGGAGTTTTCAGAATGTTTCAGATAGCTGGAAAACACGACTTACCGGTGAATTGGGTGGGTAGCGAAGTTGGATATTTGGATTTTGGAATTAACACCTGGAGGATTCTGATCGAGGAAAATGCGCGTGATGAAGATCACGTGCTGGTTTCCAGCAGATTTCAAACAGTACACAACCATATTATCGGGATGTACTGACTTTGAGAAAGCTACACTAAAGTATGAGACCACGCTCCAATTTTACAAATTTGACTTTTCTGCGCATAAATTTATCTTTAAATAATTAGTAGGGTGGATTAGTTTTCATCACTCGACTCGTCTGGGTTAGCAAGGAAAAGCCGCGGCTTGTCTTTGTCTTCATCTATGTCGTCCTCGTAGTCGTGGTTCGAAGTGCTCTCGTCGGTTGGAGGGCTGATGTTATCTGTATCAAAATCTTCGTCATCACCGTATTTGTAACCTGGATGCTGGTAATAGCCATCACCAAATTTATATTCTGAAATGGAGCCGTCAGAGCCCAAAGACGAAACCTCACTCTCTGTAGGGGGCAGTTTAGATGAGGAATCCCTGGTTCCAAAGCTCTGTGTGTCATTGTTAGTGGAGGCAGAAGCGAGTGTGTTTGTGCGATGAAGCGAGCTTTGTCTTGAGACAGCACCTAGAATGGAAACCGTGGAGGATTTTGATGTGACAGGAGAGATTACCTTGGTGTTGGTTGTGCTAGAACGGCCCAAGGAACCAAACTTGTTGCTATCGTCTGTATCGTCCACTTCAGCCGCAAGCAAACGGGGCTGCAAGTGGCCATGTTTCAATTCGACTCCACTTGTCTTCTTGGACCGCCCCCCACCGGCTCCACGGTTGTACTTGTTGCTTGACTGAAGGTATAAGCTCTTCTTGTCAATAGGCAAAATTCCCGTTGGTAATTTCCACTTTCCGGGTCCCACATCATTGTACGATGTACCAGCATTTCTTCGAATGGTCTGGACGTAGGTTGAGCGCTCACCCTCACCTGGACGAAGACTGAAGGCCCGTTTGAGAGTAGCCAAGTTAACATGACGGCCTGAATTGGAGCTTGTGATAGAGCTTGTCAGCAGCACCCTCGCATGGAAGTTCTGCAACAGCGCAGACGTAGGCCAAGTACGGCTTACCCCAGAGTCGGTGGAGGCAAATGTTGGAGTCTGCTTTAGTGGAGTTCGTGGCTGCATTGGTATACTCAGTGTGCCAAATGTGTAATTCTGCAGCCATTCTATGGCAGGATCGGACACTGGGTAGCCTGGCCCATTGGACAAAGAAAATTCTGCTTCAGACGAATTGTGAGCACTTTCTCGTATGCCATCTAAATTAGTTTTAGATCCCAAACTGCCCGTGCTTGTGTCCTTGTCAATGCTGAAAAATGCCGGCAGATCCGATAGAGAGTCGCTTATAGCAGATCTACTCGTATCTAGGTTGCGAACTGGCAGAACTGGCAGAACTCCTCTCAGAACGTCCGACAGAGTTTGAGCTACGAAACTGTTGTGGCTTGTAGTGGCAGAACTGAAAAAATCGATGGCAGAGCCCGCCAAGTGATGCTGTAGAGCATCTTGTGAACTGCCAACACTTTCGGACTCTTCTCCCAGCCCGAAGTTGTTACCTTCCGAGTTTGAAAAGTCAAACCCATCGGAAAGGGGCAGTTTTGATGGATAGCTTGTTGTAAGAGATTTGAGTGGACTCGACACCTCTGGAATTGTGTTTCCGGTGCCACTCACAGAATGTGACGAGTGAATGGAATCTCTATTATTCAGCATCCTGCGATGTCCGATCCCGTAGACTGGCAGCAGGGGACTCTCTTTGATGTCTTTGGAAGGGGATTTCAAGATTGGTGACTGTTTCCTACCGCGTGCAAAAGACTCTTTCGACGAATATCTCTTTCCAGATTCAGATTCTATATCTGACAGTTTGCAAGGCAGGAGTAATGGTGTGTTTTGGTTGTAAGTTGCACGTCTCGGTGTGACCTCTGTTATACCAGTAGTGCCCTGGCTCCTGTAAATAGAAAGGGAATCTAAAGGTTCAGCTGACGCCAGTCTCAGGCTTTCGAGTCGGTGGTAGCTGTCTGAGTCATCGGAAGAACCCATTTTGCTGCCAATGTCCTTCTCGAGTGTGCCCATGATGTATGTGAGTCCTTCCTGAGGTCTGCGCAGGGCATCGGACATTGTCGGAGACTGCCGCAACCTTGATTCTTGCTCTAGCTGATTGAAGAGACTTGCTGATTCCAGGTCCAACAACTCAACTGTAAATGGAGTTTCTCTGTGTAGTCCGCGAGGTGTTGTCAATGTTTGCTCGGCCATGGGCGATTCGTCCCGCCGAGCCAGAACCTCATGGGGCAATTCGTCTTTTGTGCTTCTAACAGGTGTAGATGGCGCACTTTTAGAACTTTGCAGTGTATTTCTGCTTCTCGGATCCAAAGTAATGTGGCCATTTCCAGGATTGACAAGTGGAGATCGTGAAAGTGCTGGCACCGAAGTTCTGATGTCCGTAGAGAGACCCAGAGATATCAGGCAGACACTCTCATCACCGTTTACAACATTTGGATGATCGTGGGACGTGAAGATTGCCGAAATTCGGGAGCTGAAATGCTTAGACTGTCGCTTCTCCAGAGCCATTTTCTGTGCCTAGTGGGACAAGAGAAAATACAATGCAAGTGTGATTTTTGATTAGTTTTAACTTTTCAATTGAAGGACAATTGTATTTTGAGAACCGTTAGCGGCGTTTTAGATATATTTTCTAGATTGGCTTGATAGTCTGATCAGGCAAATAATGACATGTTCTCGAAGGTAGCACTTTTGGTCACGTGCCTCTTTGCGGGAACGTGGAATTGGTACGGTAGAAAGTTGACGAATGACGAAAGAAAGGCAGGAGGACATGGTGAGATTCAAAGACCCGTCTTGAACATTTGCCATTTGTTCTTATTTCCTTTGTTCATATGGTTTTTTGTTCTGTACTAAATTTGCTAGATGTGACATAGTTGCTCAAGTTTAGGTGCCGTTCAATTCAACAACCATTGAGATGTGAAAAGTGTTTGCCACGCTAAAATGAAAATGTTGATGGATAAAATATAAGCTGGTTGTTAAAAGGTTAGAAATCTTTCCCTTTTATCCCTTGTTCGTTATTAATCGTCTTTTGTCTTCTTTTAGCTCTCCATTAGGGATGAAAATACTATTCAGCTCAACCAGTTACGAATCAAAACAACGCACTTGGATGAAGACACATTTAAGTTGGAAAACACAGCTCATATTCCATGTAAACTGCTCATGTTTTTTGCTTGATTCTCACTATTTGTTATACGAGTTGTTAGGGAATGATATATCTTGGTCGTCCGTGTCCATCCCATGTTCCAAAATAATGTTGATATTTACCCTTATCGTCAGTTATTGGTCGTTAAATCAGTTTTAAAAGTTCCGTGACCACTCAAGCCTTGCAATGTTCACGAACATTCATGCTGAGATACGAGCAGGTAGAAGGGGTGTTACAATGGTCTGATTCAGCTCGTTGTATTTTTGGTCTTTGATTTCTGCTGCGACAAACCAGCATTTCTTTTACATATGGAAGCTCTAAACCCTCTGAAGAACTTTCATTGGTTTTCTTTCTAAAATCTGTATCTATAGGAATTAATAAAAATATTAAAAAAAACTCAAACGAGGTCAGTCTTACTGGCCCGTTGAGACAAACGCAACACCTGCGCTACAAGGAAAAGAGTATAAAAAGGAGAGAAAATATTCTCAGCGACTGTCCTCAGCTCAATGAAGACGTCACCCCAAAGACAAAAACACAAAGTTGGCTTGTTTCACTGCTCTTTACTCTGAACGCTCGTAGCAGCACAATTTCCGACGCACTAGCAAGCGTAGGACCTCCTATCACTTCGCTTATTCAGACAGGACAGTCTTTTGCATCATGCCAAATCCTGGATCGACCTAAATTATAGTTCCGCTTGAAGATTAGTGGGAGACCCAACAAATGATTTGTTTCGTGGCGCACATTGCCTAATCCATCGGGGAGGTTGTTGACTGCTTCATTGCCCGAAAGCAGGCGTGACGCATCTCAGAGCCGCACAATCTAACGCTGCACATTCTGGGCATATCCTGTACTTAAGACTCGCTCCAACCGGTGTCACCTCATGCCCTCGTAAGCTGCTACATGTTATTCGAGCATTCACGGTGCCTAATTAGGCTACATATGCTAGCAGTGCGAGCAACTTCCAATGCGTCCAGGAGACTTAGGTCGCAACGTCATCCAGTAGTTTCAAATGAATCAAAAGGGAGAAACAAAAGCATAAAGTGTGAATTGGGTAAATTTCCGCGTAATGCAAACATAGTAAACTTTTATCCAAGATTGCTACAAGAGCTTACGATGAAGGGGGAGCATTTTTTACCAATTGGGTTTTGTGTGCGGCGTGAAGACAATTTTATTTATCACTGGATGAGGAAAAGCAGCCGACCCATAGGCGGACTAACATCCGAATAATACTCGGATCAAAGCTGCGCGCCTAAGCCCAAATTCTGAGACAATTAAGGAGAGATAATGCCCTCAAATGTAAACGATTATGTCTGCTGCATAATGCAGCTCAAAATAGCGCATTGCACATACTCTAAGCGTGATGCAAGTAAGTGCCATAGCATCGTATGTTATAAAATGCACAATGCTAGATGAGAATAAATTTTTACACCTCTGCATACGTTTAAATTTGTACCTTGCGTGGGTCAAATGATGCTCTGCTAATAAAGCTCACACGAATCGTTGGAATTCCTTAAATCAGTTCCCATATTGCAACAAAGATACCATGTTACATGCCCTGTATCAACTTCAGCCTATCCTAGATGAGTAAAAGCTAAGGTATATTGCAGGTGATCGCCATCTGTGGACATAACCGGCCGACATAACTCATACCTGTATACAAATTGCATAACTGGCACATGGGCAATCTCCAGCTTGCAGCTCTGCGCGTATCCCTGAGGCAGGTCAACTACTTGGGGCATGGTAATTGAGCAACATGTGAAATTGTTAATTCAAGAGTGTATTTCTCATTTTTGTTTCTCGTTTTCTCCTAAGTGACATCGAAGATTCTGCATCAAAGAGGGGATTAGACCATGTTGCAATCAGTATTTATATTTATTGTTCCTGTTCTACGTCATAAAATAGGAAAAGTGGCTCTGCAAGGACAACGGAAACGTGGATGGTTATGTGACAAACAAAGATAAAAAAAAGCTTAGCGCAAAAAAAGCTTGAATTCGTTTGGCTCGGGTCACAAAGAGTGAGCCACTATTATTTTTCGTAAGTTCAATCATCGAGATAGAGGCACTGTGTATTTTTTGTCTCGCTTTCCTTGCTTTTATATCAGTGGTGCACATAGATTCGAACCGGCATACAAAGAAAACGCCATAGTACGATTTTGGGATAACAATAAGGCAAATTCTCCTTTCGTAGGCATTTCTGGTCGGTATACGCAATGCTTCATGTATCTGCAGTTTATATGTCGAACTACACCCCGCTTCGTCTTGTCGTTAATTTTTCATCTGCTATGTCACAACACATTGGTTGGGATAGTTGTGCAAGATTTCCTGTTCAAATTGGGATTTAAGTCATCGTTGCCCTTTGGTTTACACCCTTCTTTAAAATGTTACGACTATTTGGTTTGGTCCTCTCTTGAGAGTTGCTATAAAAGTTTTTACAAATTCGCGTGGCCGCGCTGGTCATTCCTTTGTCGTGTTGAGTTCTTTCTTCTCGATAATCCTTTGCAATAAAAGGCCATTCAGGATGTCCATCATGGGAGATGCTTCCAAAAGATACGAAACGATTGATGCATAAACTTGCTTGGAACATACTTTAGTCGGGCTCACTACCGGAATTTCAAGTCAACTAAATCCTTGTAAAGTTGACTTTCTGCAATTAGATGGGACGTCACGGATCAGGGCGGTCAATCGGAATTTTCCGAAGTTTTCGAGGCACATACTCTCAAATCTCTTTAGGCAGTTAAGTTCGGCTAAATTGATTGTGAAATTTTCGATTTTGGATACATTCGGCTCTATCAAGAAGGTGAAGCTGTTCACAAAGGAGATTGGAAGCGAATAGAACGTCAGTGCCTTTATTTGCGTTTAGCGATAATTATCCCCTCCGCAGTTGTAACTCTTAGTTTTTCCGGCGCTATAGCCCCGCATGATTTTAGCCTATAATTGGTAAAAGGCTAAACTTTCGGACGAGGGATGTGTTTGGAGGAGTCCTGATAGAAATTTGCTTGCAACTTGAGCATTGCATCCAGATTAACTCCGGCAAATTAATGAGCCCTGGTGTTATTTATGTAACAAAAATTGGGAATGTCGGTAACTAAACGTTTCAATTCTGAAATTCAGGGACGTTTCAATGCACGCAAGCTGCATATTGACGTGAGTTGTTAGATGCTTATATATGATTCCTGTTGCGAAACCGAATATCAACAATGGTTGTTTCATGTTCCAATTTTTGTATACACGAGGGAAATTTTTTATGATAAGAATTACAAATAATGCTGACGTGGTAGTTTTCAAGTTTCAAGTCCTTCTTGTGAAACTTTGTTATCTTCTGTTGCTCGCTGTCGTACTCGCTGAAGAACTATGGTGATTTTTAGCCATGCCTTGCGTGAAGTGATTGTAAAGTATAATACTGTTCTTATCAAGTCCCAGTGATTTTCTACGGTCCTTTTTTCCCGGGATTGGACTCTTAATACCCTTATTTTGGATATAACTTTTGTTTCTTTCTCCCCCCTCCCCTGAAAACTTTTATATGGAGCCACGAGGGATTCTTGGGCTTATTCTACAAGCTTCAGTTCCCCACAATGATACCTAAAGCTTTCATCTTAAAAAATTTACTTGAGCCCATGACCAGACTATTAAATTTTCCTGTGGCTGCAAATTGAAGATAATTGGCGGCATATAGCCAATAAACTCTCTGCTGTTTGTGTATCAACACTTATCGATATAAAGGAGTCAAATGATGCAATTTTTTAAGGCAGATCAAGATCAAAATTTAAGCCACAAGTTCCTATTTTTTAAAATATCCATTGAACGTAACCTGTCTTTCACCAAAAATTATTAAACGCTTTTATCCAAAATTCTTCCACTCTTTCAGATAATTGCTAATACCATTGCTTAAACTGAAAAGCAATGAGTGGTACATATTTCTGACTACTATAATATCAAATTAAATGCTTATGCGGCCCAGGTCTTTCAGCCAGCCTCTATTTATCGTATTTCGCGATACAGATTAGCCTTCATTCTTTAAGGCTTTAAGGCTCAAATCAGAATTCTATGAGAAAAGTTCCAAAAATTTGCATCACTATAATTTCCGATGAACTAGTCACATGATAGAAATCACCTCACTACCTGCCTTTCTTGCGCATCTCGTCTTCATCGATCTATCAATATATTTTCTCCATCATCAACCTCTGAAATATTCGCAACAGGACCTAAATTTGCAAACTCGCACCCGTACCCCTCCCCATATTGGCAATGGAGATTTTCAAGAATCCAAAGCTGCATTTCTTGAAACTTATTACTATACGATGTCAGCTAAAGGTACGTTCCCATAAAATTCATAATTCAGCTAATTGGATATTAACTTTAGAACCACAACCAGATTACTCCATTGCAAATTCCGATGTTGTTGAAAAATACAAGATTGGAGGTGGAATCTCCAACAGAGTGATTGCTCAAGTTAGAGCCGCTGTTAAAGAAGGAGCTACCATTTTTGAGTTATGTGAGCTCGGTGATAAGTTGATGAACGACGAGCTTGCACTTGTTTTCAACTCGAAGAAGGCCAAGATTAGTAAGGGAATTGCTTTCCCAACCTGTGTGAACCCCAACAATATTCCAGCTCACTTGTCACCAGAGAATGCCGATGATGATGCCAACTTAACCTTAAAGAATGGTGATGTCGTTAACATCATGCTTGGTGTGCAAATTGATGGCTTCCCTGCCATCATTGCCGAGACTGCAGTTGTTGGTGAGTCGAAGGAGAACCCAATCAGTGGCCAGAAGGCTGATTTGCTCCAATCTGCATGGAATTGTTCTGAAGCTGCAATCAGAACCTTCAAACCTGGTAACAGAAACTGGGACATCACCAACATTGTTGACAAGGTCGCAAGGGACTTCGAAACTACTCCAGTCCAATCCATGTTGACTCACAACCAGGAACGGAACGTCTTATACGGGCCAAAGGAGATCATTTTAAACCCAGCTAAGGAGCACAAGAACAAGATGGAAGTGCACCGTATTGAGGAGTTGGATGTCTATGGATTGGACATTTTGATCTCTACCTCATCTGAAGGTAAGGTTAAGAAGTCCAACTTCAAGACTACTTTGCACAAATTGACAGGTAATAACTACTCTTTGAAGTTGAAGTCATCGCATCTGGCTTTGAAGGAGTTCAAGGAGAAGGTCGATGGTCTTTTCCCTGCCAACGTTAAAATTTTCGAGAACCCAAGAAAAGTGCGTGTTGGTTTGATCGAGTGCAGCAACCATGAGATTGTGTTGCCATACGACATTATGGAGGAGAAGCAAGGCGAGTTCGTTGCTCAATTCTTCACCACATTCGCTGTCACCAAGAACGGCATTGTTAAGTACACTAGCCCTTCTTTTGACTCGGAATTATATAAATCCGACAAGACAGTTAAGGATGAAGAGATTGCAAAGTTGATTGCCACCCCATTACCTTCTCCAAAGAAGAAGTCCAAGAAGAAGTCTACCTAAGTAGCAATTTTGTACGACTAAATGAAACTTGTTCTTCTCTAATGTTAGATTGTCTTTAAATCCCATGTATGTATAGCTTCATAACCTTGGCTGACGAGATGTTTGATCTTTGGCTAACCAGGTATAAATTTGTCTTATCAAAGGCATTCAAAGAAGTCTTTTATCGTATTCGAGGGAGAGCATATCGATTAAACGGACAATAATGCGTTGGTGGTGATTCTTCTTCTTTCCACATTCTCTGCTCATTCATGCTTCAGAACAGACCTAAATCGTGCATGTTCTGACCAAAGCAAGTGAAGTTGGAGGGATAAATATCATCACTTTGTTAAGAAGCCCAATTCATTCGTGGCCATCTTGCCCCGCGAGATTGTAATCGTTCTATTTATTTTTATGCTTCGATCGCTATCACTATCAACGACGCCGGTTTGGCGGAGGTGGTGACCTTTCATGGTTTACATCAAATCAATAGCCGGAAAATCCTGGGTGTCCAGTGACAACATCCTCCAAAATGGCAAGATACCACAACAATTCCACAATTAATTTTGACTCGGCTAATTCCTATTGTGAGCGGCGATTGACCTCTACTCAATGGCTTATCACTTTTACCACTCCTGATATCTGAAAATAACCATGCACTAATTTTACACAACTAACAACATCTTGCTGATTTTTTCTCTCTATTAGCCTCTCTAAAGAGAGAAAATTTCCGTTTCCCGACGATTGTAGCGTACGTGGCTTGTCTGTCCGATCAATGTTGCCAACTTTTAATTGCCAGCTTCGCGCGTTGAATTTCACATATTCTTTTCTCCATCGATTTCCTAGGTACAACCAATTCCAGGATTCACGCTAAGACTATTGACTCGGCGACTATTTGGTGTGTAATTTTATTGCTGCTTTTACCTAATTCAATTTTTTTTTTAATTGTCACATTTAGGTTTTCGCCTGCGCTCTGTGTATTCACTAAAGTTGGTCTGGCGTGATCACATCCAAACAAACGTGTACAATGCCCGCTGGCCCAGAGAATAAGCCAGTAGCTAGGGGCAGGGGACGTCCCCGTAAACTTCGTCCAAATGACTTGGCTGCGCCAGAGAAGAAGAAACGAGGCCGCAAGCCGGGATCGCTTAGTAAAAAGACCTTGGCCAACCAGAAAAGACAGAATTCTCGTGCAATGAAAAAGACGGCTCTACCGGAAGCTCACCCGGTTCCTCAAGACCCACCGCCTGTGTTTCGTTCTCGGCACATCCTGGTGACGCTGTTGTTGGCGCTGCCATTGCCTCCAGATTTGGGACTGGTACCTAAATTGGAACCGATTGAATCTGATGAGGAGCTTTCCCCCGTATTTGTCGAGCCACAGTTGGCGGAACCGAAACCCGGTTATTCAGGCTTTACACTAGAGGCACTTCCGCCTCAGAAATTAAAAAGAACAGGACCTGGCTCTGGTCGGGGTAGAAAACCTAAAGCTGTCCAGGGATCGCCTTCTCCAGATGCGGTAAGTGAAGCTGTTTCTGCGGCAAATGAAGCTGCTGCTGCGGCAGCAGAGTCAAAATACAAAGCGGAGCTCAAGACTAAGAAACTGGAACTGCTTACCGAAGGTTCCGAGTTGCGAACTCCAGTGCAGCCTCTAGTGAGAAAGAGAGGTAGACCACCTAAAAAGAGCAAACATCTTGGTGTGCCTTCTACGCCAAAGAGGACTAAGCACAAAGCTGATGTGACTCCGGGATCAAGAGGATCTAAGAGGTTAAAGATAAATCCGCCTAAAAAACCTTCGGTTTTGCTTGTTCCTGCCAACTCAGAACCACCAGCGGAGGATGCTGATGTGTCCGATAATGACGACTACTGTGCTACGTGTGGTGGGACGGGTATCTTCATTTGCTGTGATTCGTGCCCGAAGTCATTTCATTTATTATGCTGTGATCCTCCAATTCGTGAAATCCCAGAAGAAAACTGGAATTGTAATGATTGTCGTGCAGCACAAGGAATGGACGTGAAAAGACTGTGGAACGAACTTGGTTTGTTTGGCCCTCTTCTCAATTCTATCCATGGTCGTAACCCACTGGAGTTTCGGTTACCTAAACGTCTACGCGATGCAACATTCATAGATGTTAGTACTGGTGATGGCCACCAATACACTGACGCTCTGTTAAAGCCAGAACTTTCATATAGCAAGATCAATGGTGGGCAGCTTGTGGGGTACAATAAGAATGAGGATTTGGACATCGATGGTCTTTACGATAAAGATGGGCAACCTTACTTGTGTCATCGGTGTGGAAAGTCGGGCCTACAGAGGCGCACCTTGGTACCTTGTGATTACTGTCCTCTCAAGTGGCATCTTGATTGCTTGTCTGAGCCTGTTACCCTGGCAAAAACATTGGGTCTTAAGTGGAGGTGCCCAAATCATGTGGAGTCATTGTTACCTCCAAACTGGCTGGAACATCGCAATTTCAAAGATGCGACGGTAATAGATGCTGCTTTGCACAGACACTTCTTAAAACTAATTCAGTGCAGCAATTTTCTCATCAAGCATAACGATCAGCCTTATATCGCAGATCTTCGCCAGCCGCTGTTACAAGAGTACCTAAACTATCAGAAGGAAGATTTCATGTCCAAAAATTCGGCGTTCGTTGAAAAGGCTAAAAATCAGCTTTCCGAAGGGTCTGACACCGAAAATGATGATGATACAGATGCCAATTTTAAAGTGCCTGACTTCTTGCAGAATTATGCAATTGATGGTCGCGTGGTGGCCAAGGGATCTCGTCAGTTAGCAAAAGTTCTTCTAATGACTAATGCGGATGATCCTGACCAGAAGCCATTCATCTATAGAGTGCCTGAGCAGCAAGTTCTCCTTGACTTCCTCTCCACTGGCAGTTCTAAAAATCAAGTTTTGAGAGACCTTAAAAATTATGAGAAAAGGGCAACTGAGGAAAGCCAGCAAGAAACAGAGGTAATTGAGGGATTGGAACAATTGCTGAAGGCTCCTGTTGTTGACAAAGCACCAGGACTTAACTTAGATGAGTTGGTCGCTGTTGCTTCTACTATCTTAGCCCAGAAACAGAAGGAGAAAAAACGTAAAGCTCTCGAAGCTGCCAAGGCAAATGGGGCCGCTAAGCCTGCTGCTGCCAAACGTGGCAGGAAGCCATCCATCAAAGTATCGAAGGAGGAGATTAACGAGCTACGCCAAATTAAGAAGCTCATGGAAATAAAGGGTAGAGATGCAGTTCTCTCCTTCTTGCTGTCCTAGCTGGCTGGGTCAAGATCCTAATATCTATATACTGTGTCGCTTTCGTTTACCACTGATGCATACTTCTAAAGTGTTATTATATATACAAGAATATGACGATGTACACTTATGGCAAGTGATTTTCTGGAACGGCAATCGTAGGAATATCTTCGGCTGCTACTGCAACAGCATCCGTGGCCTTCACGAGCCTCCTCAAAATCTCTTTGTGGTTTTGCAAAGCACAGTCAATTTCACCTTTGGATCCATCTTCCTTGTGGATGATAATTTTCGAGGGAACCTTCGCAATTTCTTCCTTGGTGGCAGCTTTGACTCTGGTCAAGATGAAGTCAACATCTTCATTGTGGAACTTCAAAACTGGCAAGTTCTGTCTCCAGAATTTCTTCAAGCCTGCTCCTCGCTTGTAGATGTTCGTGTGTAATATAATAATCTCGACCTTCTTGACTTGTGGGCCCAACTTGAAAGCGGTTTTTGGCGTTCCAGAGATAAGATTCAATCTGGCAATCTGCTTCAATAATTGCGAGGTGGGCAACCCCTTGAACATGGAGGCACTCATGACGGGTTCAGTACAAAGTTTGGTTCTCTTCAAAAAAATTCTACCTTGTATGTAGTGCGATTTTCTACAGGACTGGAGAAATATGATGTACAGTGAGCAACGAGACAGGGACATGAAACTGAGGGCTTTATGAAGAAGCGAATGGCGGTATTACGAAGTGGCAAATCCAGTGATTGCTAACTGGCAATTATATTGTGAATCGATAGAGCTGAAGGGAAGATGCTGGTAGGTTTCTTTCAGTCTACACTAAATCAGGAACTTACGTTTCGGCAATATGGAAAACCCCGTCATTCGCACCAAAGTAAAAGAAAAAGTCTGGATCATTAATCGTATAAAAGTACTAGGTATTTGTTTTAGTATCAAAGGACCATCTTCATCGTTCCAGTGGTGAAGGCTATTGATGGTGTACGGGTGTATATTTGGCACTTCTGGACTTGGATTAGGAGTCGATGGAACCCCAACAGATTTGCAATGAGGATAATGCTCTCCAGATAAAATCAAACAGGGTCTTTGTACTGATGCCTTGTTTTCTCTTCTCGTCAGAATTTTTTTATCACCTATATTTCCAACCCTCGCATACGTCGAGATCGGCCCAGAACGTGCAATTGTTTTCCTCTTTGAATTTCTTTCCCATCACTTCAATCAAGTACATGTACTTTTAAGAGTGTAGCTACAGAACTCAGTGAAATGAGCCACGAATCTGCCTTGAGGTGTGTGGATATATCTACACAATATGGCTTCTGATTTGGCCTACTACCAGTGCAAATCTGTCAATAGTAACGCTCTTTAATTAACTCCTCCAGAATTTTTCTGTAACCACTAGACATATTCTGAAGCCCTCCAAATCCATGTTTCTTTCGTCTTCTTACCCGTCTAAATCATCCCGCCAAAATCCCAATATTCCTGCCAAATCTGCTCTTTGCCCATACTGTCTGACTCATCCCAATCAGGGTAAGCGCGGTTCGCTATCTTCCTCACGTGAACCTAATATTCATTTCCGTCCATTATCGGCGTTTTTCTTCATTTCACAACTACCACCGATGAAAGTGTCTATCCGGTTGTTGGCTCCACTTACCAAAGCCGAGCGCTTTGTGCCCAAGTCCGGTGTGTATCCTAAAGGTTTTGTGGTAGGAGGAATCCACTCCGGCATCAAGAAAAATGGAAACTTGGACTTGGCCATGCTTCATAACGTATCTGGACACGACTCTGTGGCCGCTGCTGTCTTCACTCAGAACAAATTCAAAGCTGCTCCCGTACAGGTCTCTTCCAGAATCATCAAAGAGAAGGACGGAGTCATCAATTCTTTGGTGATCAACTCAGGAAATGCCAATGCTGTCACTGGTAGTCAAGGTTTGAAGGACGCCCAGGACATGGTCAGAGTCACTGATGCTGTGTTGGGAAACAAGGAGGACTCAACTTTGGTGATGTCTACTGGAGTTATCGGCAACAACTTGCCTATTGACAACATACTTCTGGGCATTCCAAAGTTGGCGCTCTCCAATTTAGGCTCGTCTCACGACCACTGGATGAAGTGTGCTGAGGCCATTTGTACCACGGACACCTTTCCAAAATTGGTCAGTAAACAGTTTGAGCTCAACGGTCACACATACACGTTGGCTGGATTGGCCAAGGGTGCTGGCATGATCTGTCCCAACATGGCCACACTCTTGGGTTTCTTCGCTACTGATGCGCCTGTCACCTCCAACGCCTTGGCCCAGATCGTCAAATATGCTGTGGACCGGTCATTCAACTCTATTTCTGTTGATGGAGACTGTTCTACTAACGACACCATCGTCGCTATTGCCAATGGTGCTGCAGGAGGGCCCGTCATTGACGGAACTTCAGATTGCGCTGAAGCTTTCTCTACTGTTCGCGCCGAGATCACCGAATTTGCTCAGCAGTTGGCCAAGTTGGTAGTTCGTGATGGTGAGGGTGCAACCAAGTTCATCACCATCAAGGTGAAGGACGCATTGCTGTACAAGGACGCCAAGTTGGTCGCACTGACGGTTGCCAACTCCTCTCTTTTCAAAACGGCAATGTACGGTAACGACGCCAACTGGGGCAGAATCTTATGTGCTATTGGATACGCCAATGTGTCCTCTGGATCGGTGAATACTGCAGCCACCAGCGTTTCTTTCATTCCAAGTGATGGTTCTGAGACTCTCCAATTGCTTGTGGATGGAGAGCCTGAGGTTGTGGATGAGGCAAGAGCTCTGCAGATTTTGTCTCAGGAAAACTTGGAAGTTGAGATTGACTTGGGCACTGGCGGTGGCCAGGAGGCTCTGTTCTGGACGTGTGATTTGTCCCATGAGTACATTACCATCAATGCGGACTACAGATCATAGAAATATTCATAGTAAGTTTGACTCGCTGAGCATTTTCGTGATAATATTCATTGCAAATGTACAAAAGTTTGTGAGACTTGCAGTGGGCTCTATAGAAGACAGTGTTTGCTGTTGAGTATGACATGCTTCTCTACTCTTTTGTTTTTTTAGATAAGCACTTGTTCGAAAAGATATACATCAGCTACGTAAAAAACTGACGATTAATAATAAATCACCGGTGGGCGACTCAAAAAAAAATAATTTAATTGCCAGGTTAGAGATTTCACTTATACAATTACCAATCTGGATATACCCCATCATATGATCCGACATTGCCTTGCTAAGCGATACTCGTCACCTCCAGAGTTACATAGAGCCTCTAGTGGGGAAGACTACAATCTCGCGTAGGCAAAAACTTGTGAGCATGTATTGTTCATTCGTGGTGAATTGTAAAGACAAAAGAAAATGTTAATCAAATTTTCGTTATTATTCGTTCAGCAAGAGTCGCTCTTTCTCAATTACTCCATGGTCGTATTCTCTATGAGCGCATCCTGGATTAGTACCAATGCCCACCTATCACGAGCTGAAACTACCAAATAATACAATTGCGTAATGAAAGCAAGTTAAACTGACTCGAATAATTGAGCCATAAAACTTAGGACCCATAATGTACTCTTGTGTTCTTTGCTTCTATGCTCTTCATGTCAGACCTGCCATGTCGCGCTGTACTTTCTTCTCTTTAGTTAACGTTACGCACTTAACAATACCACATAGTTAACAGCACCGCTTGATATTCACTCCCATCTATGCCAATTTTGACAGTCGGGAACAATTCCACATTCCGTTCGTATGCTACAGGTAATCTCTACGCACATGTTCTTGCTTTTCGAGTGAACACTCAAAACACCATTGCAGATCTCTTGGTGACCGACTACACATCTAATCCAGAGATTGTCGGAGATCGGATCAAATTACCAGAATTTACTGGGCTGGATGTCACGCCCACTCAAATACTCCATTTGTCGGTGGAGATCAATTTGCTTAAAGAGCTTGCGGAACAGTACCAGACCAAGTTTGATGAGGAATTCTTCGATAGACTGGATGCTGGTTTGAGTCAGACAAACTGGGTGGTACTCCACGATAAGTTTTGTCTTGCCAATTTGCAAGTGAGACTTCAAAAGAGGGCTACACACTTGACAGGTGATGTGCAGCAGGCTTGGCTACTCTCGGAACAGCTGGTAGAGATCGAGCAGTTTTGGGACAGAGTTCTTGAATGGTGTAGCAGTCACATGAGCCAAAACTTATCCCTCGTGTCAAAGATAGTTAACAGTTTGAACAAGGATGCAATCAGCCGAGCGGTAGTGGTTTTGGGTCCGCTCGTGCTGACATCTGGCTCTACAAGCTATTCTGCCGGTGAGTCGCAGACCCAGATCAAGACAGAGCAATCTTCTGACGAAATAGATCTGCAAGCAAACTTTCGAGATCTTTTAGAACCCGTTTCACAACCAGCACAGCCTCATCGTCATTCACAAAGTCAGACACAGTACTTGACGCAGCTTCAGAGCCTCCATTCACAATCTATTCCTCAATCTCAGTATTCAGACTCTCAAAACTCCCAACCATTAATTGAGAGCACAACGTATCTGGGAGAACAACTTACGGGTGATAAATCCAATGATGACATTTTCTCGATAGAAACTCGCGGAGCTTTGTTTCATACTTTGGCTCAGTTGAACCGCATACCTTTGGAAGTGAATAATCGTATATATAAGACGAAGGCTTACGTTGTCGGCACCATTCCACAAGACTTGACTTATCTCTGTACAAAAGTATATGAGGTGCAAGAGGGTAAGATCTGTATCTCAGACCCCCACATTGAACCACTAGAACTTATTCTTCTGGACTCTTCTGAAAAGTCACTCACTCCACAAAACAGTCTCCTCGTGTTGCTTCCAAAAGACCAGTTAATGGTGTTCATGGGCCTACAATTTCATGAGCAGCTATATACTCGGCTTGAGAAGTTACAATCGCTATTTAAACAACGTGAGCTTCAAAAGATTACATTTGAACTAACAATCACTTCAGACAATGGCATCGCAATGTGGACGACAAGAAACTTGGATTTGGCTGCCTTGTTGTCAAAGGCAAGCTGAGCATCCAGCGTGTCGTTCATATGAGCTCAAGAATCTTGGATCTTGGTCAAATTTTCCGTTTTCGATGGAACTGACTCTTTGGCAGAGTTGCCGGCTGAGGGCTCTCTACTTATCATTCTGGAAGCCGACTATTTGATCATCCGCACACTCTTATCTATTGACGAAAGGTACCGTGCAACCTCTCTAACTGGCAAAGGGCGGACCTAACATGGGCTGGAAATTTCCTTAAAAGTGAAGTCTCAAATCCAATCTTTCAAAATACGCAATGCCTCATAATTGGGGTCAAGTCCTGGCCTAGAAGTGACTATGTTGTCAGAACCCCACAGGAGAGTTCTGTTGACCTTTTTTCGGGACAGACAAGCAAGGTCTTTACGCCAGGTGGGTTTCTCAGCGGCGGTCCAGGGTCGTGCATTAAAGATTCGTGAAATGCAATCAAGCCAGACTTGGAGGCACCGTAGGCAGTAAGTCATGTTGGAGGCATATATTCGAGTACAGAAGCTTTATAATGTACCCACGGCCCTTTCTCATCATATCTGGTAAGAACACTTAGGCAGTGCGGAAGCTCAGAGGAAGATTAACTCGAATTGTCTTTTCTAAATCGGCAAGCTCCAATTCCAAGATGGGCTTGCCATGGGTCATTCGGGCATTATTAATCAATACGATTACTTATCGCAATTCAGCGACCAAGCGCTGCTAAGGACCAATTTCTTCAGGCTTGCGTACGTCGTAATGAGAGTACTCTACGACCCAATCCTGTCCTACTATGAAGGTATTGTAATGCCTAATACTGCAAATTTTGCAACTCACCAGCTTCTTGGGTGACGATCTCCTATCCCAATCCATAGCATTCGCCAGTGACCACTACTATATCAATCTTAGTATCCAATGAGTGTTTTTTACAAGTCTGTGAGAAAAGTTGCGGACATCTTATGAGCACGGTAAAATAGGGAATTTGTGATTGGACACACACAAGTGAGACTTCAGAAATCAACCGCGAGCAAAACTATGAAATAAGAAGCGTAAAAAAGATTTTTAAAACCTTCGAAAACATAGTTCAGAATATGGATGCAAAACCCGACTGCTGGGAACCAGCCATCTGCACGTGACTAACTTTCACGTAGATCCCCACTAAAACTGACTCCATCTTTCATAAACCCTTAAAGCCATGGCAGAGCCTCCTCAGATTCTTCGGATCAAAAGAAAACGTGGGCAAGATCCTCTTCAGGCTCTTATTTTGGAGGAACGCCAACCTGCGAAAAAATCAAAGCCATCATCTCCGATTTCCTCGGAGGCTCCCACCCCCAAACCAGATGCTCCAAAGAGTTGGTACTTTCAATTGGCACGCACAGACAATGCAGCCAATCAGCGTGAACAGGAAATCTTGGGATCAGTTCTCTCTGAAGCAGCTGCCCGGGATGAAAATCGACAATTTGTTATTCCAAAACAGCAGAGTGAAGAAGATGCAGTGATTCCACATGAATTGGCTGATATGGTTGATAGCTTTCTTAATGTCAACAATGACGGTGCTAAGAGACGAATAAGAAGAGGAGGTAAACTCACTTCTGAGGCAGAGAACGAATCCCAGGAAGAAATTTCGCAAGAAGATATTGCTAATGACTATGTCTTCGATGTGTATAAATTGTCCGATACAGAGCCATTAACCAATTCCAACTTTCCTCTCTCTCAGATCGGATACATCAAGTTCTTTGATGATGACGATTATGATCTTATGCAATCGGATGACGACAAAAAGTCCGATGGTGCCGTTTTCTCTGATGATGAAGACTCAAATGCAGAATCCTTTTATCAGAACGATTACCCCGAAGATGAAGACGCAGGGGTTTACAGTGACACGTATTCTGACGATGATGACGAAAACTATGGTGTTGGACCAGTCATTCTAGAAACTGCAGAAGCTGCCGAGGGCAATGCATATCTCAAAGGTGAAGACCCTCAAGAGGTCCAATATAATGACTTGTATGACGATTTCTTTGATGAGAGCGGAAGAGGCGTCAATTTTTTGGAAGACGACTACTACCAGAACGACGAAACGTTCGAGCGTCAAAAGTTTTTCAACGATGAAGAAGAGAACGACTTAGCCTTGCACAGAGACCGGATCTTTGGTAAACTACAACGCATGATTGATGAACGTAATAATTCGTAACTATTTACAGAAATGCATGTCCATGAAGAAATTGTTGTGGCTTAGGAAAAGAAAAATTTACTGTTGAGCACCTCATTAATATCTAGCTCTCCAGTAGCCGGTACTTGTATGAGCCTCATATTGACAAGCAAGGGAGTATGCGTAGTGAGTTTCACAGGTTTTGGAGTAGGAATCACATCACTGCTCTCGTCATAAACTATTGCCTGACCTTGTCCTCTTACTATCAACGCAAGTTGAGGATTGTAACGCTCGACGAGCTCTGAAACTTCCAGGTTATCTCTGAATTCTTTGTTTAGGCAGTAATTGAATTGATCCAGCTTATGCTTGCGCATTTTGCCGTATCTCCCGCGTATCTGATTAAGCCCTCGTAGGAAATCTTTATTGCTATCATTTTCCACCCAAACAAGTTGAAGAGCATTTCGGTTGGTGTGCTCGAGATCCTTATAGAGATTGAGTAAGACATCCGAAGAGTGCAAGCGCACAAATTCTTTTCTGATTAAACGATTGAGCAAATCCACATCACTTGGATGAGTCCAATATGAATCATGTACCGATGCGAATGCAATTCCATGCGAACTTGCTGCCAAGTTTGTCATCAATAGGTGAATGGCATCTAAAGAGTGGATAAAATTTGGTGCCACCCCATTCAATTGTTTTCGTATGTTAATGGTTGATTTTTGAGTTGTTCTTCTCAAGGTTATACTTTGGAGAGCAGTACGTAGCTCCTTAATCTCTTTGGTGTGGTAATTCTGAATAACAGGAAATCCGGAAAGCGAAGTCCACATCATGGGCTTTCGATGATTATTGCCCAAGAAATCGACATCGTTGCTGTGTTTGAGGAATCTTTTATCAAATGCCGCGATGCAACGGTAAGCATTTTGCTTAAGAAATGATTGAATAACTTTTGCTTCGCTGAACAAATCTGCAACCGCATTGAGCACCTGACGGGAAAGATACAGCAGCAAACTGGCTCTATTGTGTGAAAGCACCGACAATGATTTGTCTGCATTAAACATGTCATCCAATCTATTCATGATCTGCCTGTACGCCCCGAACAGCGTCACTCCGTACACAGTTGTCATAACCGTTTGTTTGACGACTTTTCTCGAAAGGAGACGTTTCACCTCCTGAGCTAATGACAGAATCTCAGATTCTGGGGAGCGACAGTCGTTCTCCACTCTCTGTTTTACTAACCCAAGAACCGTAAGATAGACATCGTTCTTCCTTTCACTAGGTAACAAGTTGACGGATCTGGCGGCTTCAATGTTTGCTCCAAGGGCTGCATAATGCTGGAGTCCATTGCAGGTACCATCCATGTGAATAGGAATACGACACGGGTAGTCTTCAATTTTCCCTTTATAATTCCAAATTTTATTAATCTCAATGCAGAGGGCAAGAGACTGCCAAGGAGTGTCTGCCTTAGTCCACCATCTTTCACCACCCAACGGCATTTCTGCTGATTTCTTGATGTTAGACTTATTAGCCTCCACGAATTTAATCAGATCCTCCATGGACATGAAATTTTTCGAGAATAAATTAGCGAGCTGATATTTGAGCCAGTTGAAACCATTCTTGCCTAAGCGTCTGGCCTCCCAAAAGCAAAGCAAAGCACGAACAAGATCTTCCCCATGAAAAGATAATATACTGACAGCTGGATAGACACGCCCCCTAAAGTCGAGGGTCTGCGGATAGTAAAACGGATCTCCATATCTGTCGAAAGCACTGGCAATTTTTGCTGTCATCTCGTAATTAACTCTCTGACTCTTTAAGTTGGCAATTTTTTGATTTACTACTCTCATTTGGTGTCCGTACAGAGCAAGTGCTGAGCGGTAACGCTTTTGATCTGCAAAACAGGACTTTTGGGGGTATAATGGTCTTTGTTCTTTCAGCAATTCGTCCATTGGGGCAGGGATACTTAGAAACCCATCGGAAAACGTTAAAACCTCTTTCAAAGAGCTGAGAACATCACTATTGATTGTCCATGGAAGTTTACCAAGTGCATTCAAACTCTCATATGTAGAGTTCAATTGTCCCGCGATGTGTGCTTGTGACAAGTATTTGTCCGTCAACTCACGCTCCAGCGTTTTTACAAATGGAGCCAAGTCACCGAAAAAGCCACCTGATTTGGGAGAAGTCCATGGCTTGGGAGGGTGCACCATGGGGAATAAATGCATTCCGTTCTGATGGATTTCATGGAAAATAGCCGATTGTCTAAGCAAGTATGGATGAGCTTTGATAATTCCAGCTCGCTTGTACTTTGGACCATCTTCATGAGCCTTCTCGTATGCAAGAACAAACAATTGATTGCCATTCTTTGAAAAATGTTCGTCGTCCAAAATTGCAAACGATCTCAACATATTCGATTCTATTTCTGAGTTATCAACCGCCAACTTCAATAACGCAGAGAACAATGTTATAAAGTCCTCATCAGCAAAAAAGAATTTCGAACTAGAGAATATCGGAGACAATGTCTTGCTTCTTCCGACATGGCATCTGAGCATGAATGTCATTTTTTGGGTCAACCCAAGTACCCATGCCAGCCTTGTCCCACTTACACTATCATGAATCAACGTATTGAGCATAATGGACACGATTGTTTCTCTGGGTATAAGCTCAAACAAGAATTTGTGTTGGAGTATCGCCTTGGCCACAGGCGAATCTTGAGACTTGCCTGATAATAACAGGTCAATTTCAAGACATACACGATCATATACTAAGCCGATCCATGACAGCTGGGAAGTTTTCTGAACCAAAGGAGTGGGTGAACTTTGCCGGCCTATTACCTTAGTTTGCATGTCTTGACAGTATTTTTCCACCAACAGCTGCTTTTGCTTGTTGTATTCCCTAAATTCCTTCATAAACTTAATTTTCTTCTCGCCATTTAGCCTCTCGTATACCTCATAATACTTAGCTTTCTTGTCCAGACTGTAAGCTGACATGTCGAAGTGTTCATTCTCCAAAAAATCACACATGCCAGCGAAACTTATTGAGCGGTCTTCGTTGAGGTATTTCTCTATGTTGCAAATTGACAGGGATTCTGAAGCAAGGACTGGTTTGTTTGTCTTCCAAACCAAATTGAACTGTGGAATTAGTTCAGGACTTTGTTCTTTCAACTTCTGGTAGATGTCTTCCATTGGGAGCTTATGAACCCTTGTGAACTCTGTGATTTGTGCCCGAATAATAGAAGCATGCCTCTTAGCAGTGGCAGGAGTGGCCAGAAGTGTTTTAAGGAACACCGTGATGAACGCAAAGTAGAAACCTTCAATCTGATTTCGTCTTTCTTCAATAATGTTTTTAGGTATAGCGAATATTTCACATAGGAGACCCAGTGCATGCCGTGATGTGATTGCATTGATATTTTTGCTGGAAGCATATGTTAGAAGAGTGGACAAGCAAGAGATGTACACTTCCACATTTCGGACATATGCCTCTGAGTCTTTGTTCAAGGTGCATTTCTCCCTGAACTTCTGCAACAACTCCACTGCTCGAGTGATATCATGAGAAAACACCGCCTGCAAGAAGTGGTTGACTCGTATTTTGGTGTCGTAGTTGGTCATCTTATACCGCTTGTAGTCTAGGTCAACCTCTTTAGAGACTTGCACTGGGTCCATGTTAAGAACATTATGAGGATCAGTTCGCTGAACGGGATAAACTAGAGGCCTTATTTCCGCCCAGGCAGTAGAGAGTCTGCGTATGAGTCTGCTTTGTATCATATACACATTGGTGTTATCTAGTGGTCAGTTCTGCTTGTTCTTCTTGATCCTGAAAGTCTGAGAGGTACTGATCTATATATGTATATGTGTATGTATACATCGGTGCGGCGATGATAGCCTTGTGCAGATCCGTAAACACTAGAAACGAGCCAACGATATTGCATTTGATCTGTTGGACTCGTTGGGCTTAACATTGATCTGCAAGCAATGCAGTAAATCATGCTGGTATTTAGGAAAGCTCTTATAATTGGTGAACCAGGGTAAACTACCATTGAGATGTCGATTCACTCACAGGTATGTTAGACCCGGTTCATTGATGGGTCTAACCCACGGTAAAATATTTAAAGACGTTGGACTGATCATGATTTGGAAAATGGTCGAAAGAAAGAAATATTGATAGTGATTCATACGAGCAGTAGATATATTCAAGTAATACCTAAAAGATGATCGGTCTGTGAGGACATGAATGGGACTAACAGCTATTACAGGAAGTTAAATCACGTGATGAGCTTTATAACCCATCAGTACTGTACGTCTACAAAGTTGTGGTAGGTGAACATGCAAGAGAGTAAAAACACTGTTCGGGTATAAAAATCTAAAGCATTTTGTAATTTGAAAAGAGCTGGTTAAAAATCATTAAAAGAGGATTGGCCAGTCTTCTTCTTCTCACCGAAATGAGGTATTTCTGATTTTTCCAGGCTGATGGTAGTACTGACAAATTTGCAACTGCGATCGTACTTTCTCAAATAATCAAGAATATCACATGAGATCAGAACACAAATATTTTACCATGAAGAGGAAAGGTCGAGGGAATGTCGAAAAAGTCAAATTAAATCAAAATAAGCCAAATCCTCTTAATACATAAATTATATCAGTGAATTGATAAGGTTATAGGGATAGAATTAGGATAGATCATGATTTCGTTTACGTCAACTCACGGGTCCCGACCTATATTCGTTTATACACAATCTGACGGTGATTCTACCTGGAAAGAATACTACAATGTGCCAAATATCCAAAAATGTTACTTGAAACACAAACTCAAGCAAATTCGTCTTATTTTCATGTCTAATTATTGATTGCGGTCTGAATGTTGAATGTCACCGCTGGAAACTGGGTAACCTCCGCGGTGGTATGTGCTTCGATTCCAAAACTCAGTAGTATTCCTCGAATTATACCACAAGGGAACCACATGTAAGATCTTGCCTTGCTGATGGAGTCAGGATTGCCTTTTCCACTGCTCAAGTTTGAAATGAGCTTGTATTCGTTATCAATGAGCACAAAAGTTCCCCGATGATTCGTTCGGAGATTGTCCATCTGCTTCCCATACAAGCATTTCCACACATCTCGACACAAGAACTTCATGATGTCGAGAGCATCTATAATCTTGGTATTAGCTGGCGACTTATACATCAACACCTCCGTCAAGCGGAGGCCTAACGCATACCCGTATGCCTCTATTCTTAAAGTGACTTCGTCAACAGAAGTTAATTCTGAGTTGAACACTGCCACCGTGCCAGGCAAGTCGTTGGCTATACTCGACAATGGTGTGTCGATTCTTGTCTGGAGGTCTTTGGATTCTGATTGAGGGGGATCGCTAAGCTTTTGTGAGACACGAACAGAAGTGGGGACTATTTCCTGAAGCAACAAACTCAAACACACGCTGTTGACCAGCTTCTGCGAATCTAGGAGGTCCGACATGGTAAAAGTTGGAGGTGTGGTTTGTTGTAGCTGGAGTTATTATGCGCTCCGGTTTGTTAGAGTCTATACACACTAGGTTGACTAGGTCGCCAGAAGAGAAAAGGAATTGTTCTCTTTTAAAAGAATTTATGTATACTGATATCAAGCTTCACATAATAAGAAAGCACGTAGACTTACTGTAGTTAATTTAAAAGTACCAAGAGTCGAAAGAGCAATTGTGAGAGTCTAAGTAGCACATACTTAATTGGACATGCTCACATGTTCAAATTGCAGATACCAAGAAAAGAGAAAAAACCTTCAGAAGAGACGAAAAAGGCACTCACTGAATCATTACACTCAGTGGTTCCGTTGCCGGTAAGATCACACATAAGCCAGGATCATCAGGGTGGAATTGAGCGTATACTAATGGCTTTGAAAAGACTGAATTCTTAGCGTGCCTTTCTGAAAGATCGTAAAAAATAGAAAGTAAGAATGGAAGAGAGGAGCAGCTTGGTAATAGATATTCCTAAAGTTACCAAATGATAGCGCTTGTCTTATACTTGGTTGCCCGTATAGAAGAAATCTTACAAGCACAACCTCTTGCAAAAGCACCAGAGGAGCTGTGTAGTCTGTCCAATTCTAAAGAGCCAAAGCACAAGTAAAACCACTAGCAGAAAGTCATTGGACTATCAAGGTCTATCCGATCCCGAAGCAAATTACCCATTTTCCATAACATCATTCCTTCCTCTGGATTATCAGTTGACTTTGAGGATACAGAAAGCTCAAAGGATCCTTTCAGAATTGAAGGTATCAGAGTACACATTAAATCAACTTCTTGACAATTTGATTGAAAAATACGAATTAATTTACGACATTATGAGAGGCAATAATCTCGATGCAATTTTGCCTGCAATTCAATAATTATTGACAGCAAAATGATATGCACAAGGCTCATGATAGATTGGGTAGGTGGTATATATCATGCATGCCAAAGTCGTTCCGTTCGAACTGATTTTCATCTCTCAACTTGTAAGTTCCCTTCAAAGAATCCAACCGGGTTAGCGCTGCATAGATCTAACAGTCTAATTGCTCCTCCAGAGGCACTTGGCTCGAGTCGCCGAATATCCTTTGTTTCTTTCCACTTTGGTGCTGCTAAATCCGAAGAGTTCCATGATGGTCCACTTTCCCAAGTCTCTGTGCCTTAAGCTCACTTACATCGATCTGCAAATTGAGGCAGAGAGCTTAAGTTCGAGTCAATTAAGAACTTGGGAAAGCGTTTGGTTACGAATTTTGTGTGGCACTCATTACTAAGTCTTTTGGATCTATATCTTTCAGAGGAAGTTTCTAAGGCTTCACAGTAAAGGTTATCTCAGGTGAGAAGCGTGAGGCTGAATCGGCTATAGTCAATGTAATATGTCACATGAATCACATAGTGATCGCAGAAGGGGACATTTCACACCCTATTAATCTATATTTTCTTCCTTTTGCACAATGTGAGGTAGTACGTGGATGCATCCACGGCTTAACTTCATCTTCCAATTTCGCAACCAAGCAACCTTTCCAGAAAAGACCAGTGACACCAGGTTTTGCTATCTAGCGTCCTCGAAGAGTATTTCGACGTCTTGGTTCAAATACTCCGAGGATTTTAATCAGTGACAAATAACCGTACATACAAAAGTACCGAGGATTGCCTCATTGACTTCAATGTCCCGCAAACGGCAATCTACAACGTGCTTATGAATTGTCGTAAGACAGCACCAGGCATAAGCGTGCGATGCCACTTTCGTGAGTTTACAATACCATCGTGGGCCGGGCCCTTCTTGAATATAGAGACCCACCGAAATAGTCATGTGTGAAACCATCCTATTTAGTTATATCTAGAAGTAGATTTTACATTTCAGTGAGGTTGTAGGTTTGAGTGCAACATGCCAGTGCGTATGCTGGTACATTGGGAATATGCAATATCTTTGAGAGTTGTCGATAGATTCTGTCGCCACAGGCATTTTTAAAATATTGAAGTAAACAGAAATCAGTAAAAATGCCTATTGAAACACTTTTTCCAATCAAATTCACGAGAAAATTGGCCAATCACCATTTGGTCCGGAGTTACAGTCCCCATGTTTAGTGGTGTCTCATTTGAAGTATGTGCAGTCTAATTCTAACGGCTGTAACTACTCTACAGGCCGAGGGGATGACCTGCAGCATCTCCAGGGAAATCTTATTCATCAGGGGAAGGCCATAGAACACAGACAGAGCCCATTAGGAGCGTATTGAAGGTGAAATGTGGCTGAGTTTCACCCAGCACTAAGGGGTGGAAGGACTAGAACATTGGTGAGTACGGACCAGGATGTACTACAGGGACCAGCGACCGGTGTGTAACTCTGAGCACACACCGGTGGCGCCCCGCGGCTGGTGATTGGTCCGGCACCACTAACGAGGGCGTGAGTTCGGTAACCGCACGTAGTTCCGGCTCCCAGACTGTCTCAAGAAAAAAAAAAAAACATCGATTGTACTTTACCTTATTGCCCTGCAACGAAAATACACAAATACATCGAATCCCGTGAATTCTCACCCGTACCACTGCATTCCTCGAGTCACACTCGTCTCTCATCGCCGTTTAATTATACTTATCCCGCCAACTTCTCGCTGGTTGTGACGGTTGAAGAAGAGTGAAACTTTCGCTCACAAGCATCTAGCCAGCCCCTTTTGAAATTATTTCCATTGGTTCCCCCATTGGTAGCAAAACAGCTGCTCAATCTCCAACCACGTGTATTAATTCGTGGACTTTCAACTGGTCCCAAGACTCTGCATCCCTCCATTACTCCATTAGCCAGCATTGTAAGCTATTCCTCCACCATGGCCTCCGAAGGAAACGTCCAGTTCGCCAGCGGCACGTTGATGAACCCACTAGCCACAGTTACAGTTCCGGGTGCACCTCCCAACTTGCTTTCCCCCACTTCATTTGCGCTTTCCCATCCCCAATCTCTGCATTCGCAGCCATCGCAGCCCAGTGTGCTTAAACTCATGAATTTGCCCACGGACTTGAGTCCCAGAGAGGCTTCGCTCATCTTTGCACTTGTAAATGATGACATTGTGACTATCGACTTGCATGACGGCACCATCACTGCGCAGTTCAAGACGTTAACTACTTGTGTCACCACGGGCAAATTGCTCGACGGGAAGCACATTTTTGGCACAGCCTCTGCGCCAGTGAAGGTTGAATTGGAACCTTCTAGCGTCGTGGCTGCCACGGCGACTGCCTTTGATAGCATGAGATTGTCCTCCGCCGGCATTTCTCCTCCCTCGCATCAACTTCAGCATCAGACTCAGCATCACCCCCAGCATCCTGTATCGTCTCTGTCACTGCAAGCATTGTCTCAGTCTGTGCTGCTGCAACCAGGCCAGCAGCAACAAACGCAAAACCAACAGCAGCCCACTGCGGGCCCCTCAGGCTTTGACAACTTCCAGAAACGCAAGTCCGTGGGCAACCAGCGGTCTCGTTTCTTGTTCAGCGACCCATTCTCTAGTGCTGCAACCCCATCTAATGCTACTGCTGGCACAGGCTCCATCGACTTGAGTGATCTCACCGGAAAGTCCTTGCTTTTGATGGAGTCTCAAAGCGATGCCCGTGAGTACGAAAACTTGGTTCGTGATCCGTGGGGATCACAAACTCAGACCAACATAGCTTTCAGCTCGAACCCTCAGACGCCTGGCTTGGCATCGGTGCATAATAGCTTTGATTGGGGCCCCCAGAATAGCGCTCAGGGCCAGACTGTGCAACAATCGAGCCAGCAGACTCAACAGACCCTAAACCTGCAACAGACAGGTGCTCCAGCTTCGCTGCAGTCCAATGACAGAAGAAGAACCTCTTCTGCCTTCTTCAATGGCGCTGCTGGCTCTCAAGGTCAACCACCTGCGCCAGCCACTCAGCCACAGCAACCTCAGACGGTGGCTGCCATCCTTTCACAGGGCCCAACTCAGTCTAATGGCTCATTAGCACCATTGTCCATTCCATCCGGCTCCAATAACCGCAACGGACCTCCATCGTCGAACTCGGCAGCCGGAAATTTGGCTTCCGCTGTATCGTCTAACAATTCTCAGCCTGTCTCTGCTACTACTCCAACGTCTTCAGCAAGACTTCCGGCTAAAGATGTGCCAGACTTGTCTTTGCTTGCACGGGTTCCTCCGCCTGCCAATCCAGCTGACCAAAACCCTCCATGTAACACATTGTACGTTGGAAACTTGCCTCCAGATGCAACAGAAGCTGAATTGCGCTCCTTGTTTGCACCCCAGAAAGGTTTCCGCCGGTTGTCGTTTAGAACGAAGAACCAATCATCAAGCACCGGCACCAGCACTTCGAGTCACAACCATGGGCCAATGTGTTTTGTTGAATTCGAAGACGTTGCGCATGCCACCATTGCCTTGGCCGAGTTGTATGGCAGAGCATTGCCTAGACCCAACGGAAGCAATGGCAAGGGCGGGATCAGGCTCTCGTTCTCCAAGAACCCATTGGGGGTACGTGGTCCCGGAAACCCAAGAAGGACTTCAACTAATCAGCCGGGATCCGTCTCGAACGGCAACACCACCAACGGTGTTGGCAATTACGGATACCTGAACTACCACAGTTAGTTAGAAGCTACGAACGTCGTCATTTACCCCGGACCTGTCTGCCAGACTCGGGGTATCCCAATTACTCTCATGTTGTTTCATTCCTCTTTGTTTCGTTTCCATGTGTATTATTTGTCTTCATTGCTATAACTCATAATTGTTATCATAACGACTCTTTTTTTTACTTTTTTTAGCCCTGTCAAGGTCATCTCTATGTCGCCTGTTCTTCTTTTGGATTATATAGGATTAAGAAAATGACTTGGTTGCTTTTCATCGTACATCTTGCAGGATGAATGTGTGCCGCAAGTGAATCCTTGATCTCGTATGTAATGGTTTGAATCCCAAGTCCAAAGCTTGGTTTTTTGCGACCTAATTTTCACTTTCAGCCATTAGACTTTGTCAGCTAATACAATACTTATCCTAGATGACGTAACCTCAATGACCGACCGCATAAAAACGCCAAACGGGGAGCCAAGAAGTTACCCAAGGATAGTTTGGACTCGGTAATGGAGAACCGACAAAGTAAAACAGAAGCAATTCCGAAAGTGGAGGTGGAACTTGGAACGGAATTCAAAAGACCAAGGTCAACATACCGTTTAGGGATCAATATTCCCACACTTGAAATGAATATTGTAGAACCAGAGCGCTTTTGCATAGAAATACCCAGGAACTCATGTAGTTCCAATTATCGCTGATTCTCGAACTAAACAAAATTGCATAGCCATTAAAGCATATGTGGAGCCCCTGCTTCGCAAGTTGTATTCCATCCAATTTTGCGAAAAGCACTTATCTTGTCGAACAGAATCCTTACTTTGGAATCAACTTCAACAAATCCTTAGGATCAGCATATGCCTGTGTTAGCCAATTTGAAGACAAAAGCTTCTCTGTGGAACACCGTTTTCCAGCCACAGGATGTAACATTTCAAGTGTCAGGATTCTAGCATCGTAATGTAATTTTTTGAAGAGTGACAAGGCTGGATTGCAGGTTACACTATGATTGCGGTCATTAAGCTTGTTGACTAAATCGACCAAGTGCTTTTCGTTATCTGGGAAGTATTTGATGTATTTTTCCATCACCACGTTTTTGGAATCGGTCACAACATTAGCATGTTGCCATGGTTTGGACATTAAAAAGAGCTGGAAACAAAAGACCCCGAGCGCCCAAATGTCGACTTTCTTGAAATCAACCAGGCTGACATCGAACGCCTTGTCCTCACTGACATACTTCTCCATTTTGTAAAGTTCTGGAGCTTTAAACGATGGAGTTCCACATGAGACTTCATTGAGTGGGAGCTGTTCCTCCAACCTGGTAACATCAAGCGAGTATCCGAAATCGTTGAGTTTGATCATCCCGGACTCGTCGATAAGAAAGTTTTCAGGTTTGATGTCACGATGAGCGATATCATGTCGATGGAGGAAATCTACTGCACGCACAATCTGCTTGAATATGGCATCTTTCAAGTTGCTTCTGAGCTCCACCTTTTTTGTCCGAAGATTGCACAAGAAGTCCAACAAATCGCCGTTGGGATAGTACTTGGCAATGAGTGACAATTCAGGAGAGTCTTGGTTGGTGGCCAATGCTACCACAGTGACTACCTGTTTCGATGCAGAACACTTCCTCATATTCTCGTATTCTCGAATGACAGAACGTCTGTAGGTGTCTGTCAGCTGGCCAGTTTGCATCTTGACCGTTTTGATGACGTAAACCATCGTCTGGCTAGTGTCTGTGGCCTTATAGATAATACCGTTGGCACCATCGAAAATCGGCTTACTTGATAACTTCACATAGTCAACCCCCACAACTACTGCATCAGAAGCAGCAGCTGAACCAGGAGAAAAAGAAACCGGGGTCACAACTTCACTATCATGAACTTCCAGAACCGGCTCTGTCGACATCATCGATGGAGTGGTGGCCGGGTGTGGGTGAAAAGCCTTCACCGAGGAAATCATGCCGAAAGCCAGGGAGAAGAGGCACACTAAAAAACTGGTTGATCAAGTTGGAACAGTAGCGACAAGTCAGTCGAAATCATGCAAAGAACAAATCGCACAAAATACTCTGTGGAAGGCACAATGTATCCTATGGAAGGGAATATGCACAGAGTTAATAACCACCCCAATGCCACTCAGAAGACGTCCAAAATTTAAGATTGCTTATCGGCCATAGAATGCTCGGTTCGGTAAATGTGCCGAACTTAGGCATGCCGTGCGGTGCAGTCTGCGACGGGGACTTGAACAGACACTTTCATGAAGAAGCTTCGAAGAACTAAGCGTCGATACAAAATGCCTTCACAGAAACCACTTCACTTGTTTTTAAAATTATACGAAACCAAATTTGTGTGAGAGAATGGCCAAGGATTTGTTGAAATTAGGGGTTGTGGTGTGTGCGGCGATTAGCCAGGTTTTATCTTTTTTTTTTTTCTATTTTCGTGTATATGCAATTACGCTTGCTTCTCCACGTTGACATGCTTCGGCTACAGTGGTCCGCATTAAGAGAAGCAGTGATAATATCCATGACGGCGATTTTCTTGTTCAGTCTTTAAAACTGCACAAGGTCAAATGTCGGAGGGTCGTATTGTTGTCGTCATTGTCCCGAAGAGCATTGCTCCCGCTTTTTGGTTTATCGTGCCTGGATTTTGACCAAACCATCGACTGGTTTGCGCAGGCGAAATTATTGTAGGGGACCAGTTGATAAGGGCAGTAGATAAAATTCGCAAAATCGAGATATGAGGTGGAGAAGAAAAAGCAAGTCTAGCAGAGAAGGGCGATTGCATACTTTCACCCAGACAGTGGAATTAGGAGTTTCTGCTGCGCAGCCTAAAACATGGCCCCAGATTCTCTGCTTGGCTAGGTGTCCCTTGGAGACACTCTTAGACAAGGAAAACTGACGGTTAAAAAATTCCAAATGAAACAAAGAAATTGAAAATCCGAGTTTCTAAAATGCTTCAAATTCCCAGTCGTCTGGCCACATCAACCGGTTAACGGTTTTTGACCAGTGAATCTGTTATAGACTATTTGGCCCAGGAAGCCTGCATGGCTCCAATCATGTGTTCTGTTCCGCATGTTCCATGGCATGGCAAAATTGAAAGAACAGTGCCAGCAGATGCCAATTGACTATGAATACTGAGAAACTCAAGCAGAATTTGGCCCACATGGGCACAAATATACACTATGTTGGGTCTTCCTTGGGCTCCTCAGTGAATAACAAGTTGACCGGGCATGAGGAATACAATGTTGATGACGAGCTTATCACTGGATTTCAACATGACATCAAACAGACCATGAAGGCCATGAAATTTCTTGAAAAGCAGTCGGAACGTATGGTCAGTAAATATTGGCCATACTTCTTCAAAGCCGGGATGAAATCGGCTAAAGTGTTTCTTCATTTGATGGGAGAAAACTCATTGACATTTGACGACATCGAGAAATACTACGATGAGTTTGACCGCTTGCAGATCACATCAGAGTCTGTTCAGGTTCATCCAAAGGAAAGACAGCTTACAGTTCCCATCATACAATTTGAGCTTACAAATTATTTGGCAACTATGGACCAGTTGCAAACCCGAGTCATCGACTTGGCCACTAAGCATACAAAGCAGTTAAAGACCAAGACTGAGGCACTAGCGACTCACTTGAAGCACATCTTGAAAGTCGTAAAAGCTAGAAACAGCCACAAGGCAAAATGTGCCAAGTTGGAATGGAAAACCGACCGATTAGCCAAAAAGAAGACTCCATTGAGCGACCAGGAGCGGAAGGACCTCGACTTGCTCGAAACTAAGCTCAAGGCAGCAAATCATGTTTTTGAGAGTCTTAATGAGAGGTTGAAGAAAGTCATTCCCGAGTCGTTACTCCTAGTTGAGGAGTTCGTGGAGGAGTTGACTAAATGGATCATATGTGGCCAGAACCAAATTCACGAAGAGATTGAAAAAACCTTGAGACATTATGCTGTGTTCCATGGGTATGTTAAAGGCAGTTTGGAAGCTGACCAGAAAGATAACGACAAAATACTCCAGACTTACGAAGAGATCCTCGACCAGTGGGAGACAGAATGCACTTCAGCCAGATTGCAGATCGAGTCATTTATTCAAACCATCTATGAAAAGAAGCCAGACCTTCTAGACACAGAAGTGGATAATAAAGATAAAAGCTCGAGACTAAATAAGGTTTGGGCCCTGATGACTCTGAAAGTGACAGAGAAACTGCACACCGTCAAGGCACAGGATCTTCAAAACGGCATCTTCACTGACCACATGATTGCAGATCCATTGAAGTCATTTATCAAATACCTGGATCTGAACCTCAATGTCTCAGAAACTTACCATCCGCACAAGGTACTCGACTACGACAAGGTGCACCCATTTATCCCTGAGAAGCGCTCGCCTCCACCATTGCCTCCAAGAGATGACAACCACCGGATTTTACTTCCTGTGAATTCTCCGATAAGCTCATCAACACCCTTCAGCAACAATTACATGGCTATATCATCAGAATCATTGGACTCAATACATTCAGACTCGGAACTCTCATTGAATTCAACTGACACTGACGATGAAAGTGATACTGCTACCACGTCAGATTTGTCTAGCATAGTATTGGCAGATGACGTCACTCTAACTTCGGCTGAGAGGCAAATAATCAAACTTTATAACTCGTCTAAAAACGAAATCACCAAAGCACCGCTTGATACATCTCATTGGATCAAAATCGACAGATATACCAACATATCCGACGATTTCCACAACAAGAACACGGTTTCGTACAAATTGCATGAATTAAACAGTTTCTTTCAAAAAGCATTGAAACACGCCAATGAGGCAACACGAGAGAAAAGAGTTCTTGTGGCCAAACTGAGTTTTACGGGCATACAACCGGGTGATTTGTCTTTTGACGTCGGAGACGAGGTGGAAGTATTGTTCGACTTACAATCCGTGAGTTCGTCATATCAGAATGACGGGCGGAACTGGTTTGTGGGAGCTACAGGCGACCCCTCACACCGGCGGATCGGATTCGCTCCAAACACTTATTTCTAGGTTTATTAATTATCCCTAATCAACTTCTCCCTCAAGTAACTTGAACAAGGAGCCCAACACTTTATCAGGGTCTGCCCGTAAACCATTGTGGAAGAATTCACTGGTGATGTATTGCCTCAAATTGCCGTTACCATGGAAAACATTCTCTTTGACTTCCATGACAAGCTGAAAGTCAACGTACTGGTCATAGTAGTAAGTGGCACTAACAATTGGCAACTTCTCCCACGTCAAACTCTGTAACACCTCAGTATCATACAACCTGCTCCACTTGGTATTATTATGCAAAGCATATGCCAAATCCTTTAATTTTGCCAACTCCAGGTAATCGTCAAACATGGACTTGTATACCATTTCGCCAGTAAAATAAACAGGTGACAGCGTTCCTGCAAGAGCATTGGAATAGATATAATTCTCATTCCCTGGTGCGTATCTAGTTCTGTCAGCTGCCCAGTTAGACTTCTGCTCCGAAACGTTACCTCCATCACAGTAGATGGCCTCCTGGAACAATGCGTAGATGATGTTTGTATCGAAGGAGGATTCATTCTGAACCTTATTTAAGATCGAATATGTTGGTGCACCAGAAGACTGAAGAGCGTACCAGAAATCTGTCACAATGACATGGAGACTGTCTGTTCCCCCAGAGCCACCGAATTTAATTCCTAACTGCTGGAATCTCTCCACGGTAAGAGTTCCTCCATTGGGCAACCTCACCTCATTTTCGCTCAAGTACTTTAAAATGTCTTTGACTCTTTGCACATCCTGAGGATATTTGCGGTAGTAGTGGACGTTTCTCTCGGTGGTTCTCTTGTAGGTTTGGGCATAAACATCATCAGCAGAGAAACCAATGGGAGGTACACCCCCGGTGACCAAGACGGCCTCCAACGAGTCTGGATAGCGGGACATATACGTAAACGAGCAGAATCCTCCGTACGACTGGCCGAGAAGCAGCCATTTGCCCTTGGAACCGAAGAGTGACCGTCTGAGCACTTCCATGTCCTCTACAATGTTGTCTGCTCTAAAGTTCAAAATGTAGTTGAGCTGATGGATACTTGGGGATTCATCCAGTTTCAAGCAATCCTTAGGTACCACTTTGTCCAACGCAGCAACCTCAATTGGAGAACTGAGACCAGTTCCTCTCTGGTCATAAAATACAACCTGATAACCTCTCTCCAATAAGACCTTAAGATACCCAGAATTCGACAAGGAAACTTCACAAGGAAAGCCAGGACCACCTTGCAAATAGGCAATTGGCTTTATCGATTTAGGGAAAACGACCTTTGTATCGACATGGATAGCAGGATCGTGTTTTTGGATGATATTGGCCACTATGGAGATCTTACCCAAGTGCAACAGTGAATAGTCAAGCGGAACCTCCAATTTGATCCGCTGGTTGATAATTCCGTCCACCACAAAAGAGTCAATTAACTTGTACACCATCTTGGAAGTCAGGAAAGACGGTGGGTGTAGATACTGGATTAGACTTTGGAGGTAGTAGTGAGGCTCTGCATTTGGGTGCAAAATAGATTATGTGGAGGATTCAATGGATGGTCAGTCAAAAAATTTACTTGAAGCGTAAGTTCGAGAGTGTAAGGAGGTAACATTGTAGAGGCGGAAGAAGGAAGGAGTTACGAAAAAAGAAAGGATAGCTACAAAGAAGAGATCTTCTTTGATGTCAATGCAAGGCTTTTTTGACATATCTGTTTGTTAATGCAAAGCGTACATCAAAAATATTGACAGCATTTCATGTCAAACTAATAGCTACAAATCACACTCAGCTTCTACAGAACGTTTTAATCATCGAATGTCAAGTCTATTCGATACACTAATCTACATTATAATTTTTTTTCTTCTCGTTTGAAGAACCTCCTCTACGCCCATTCAGGCTTAGTCTCAGGACGACCACGGCCCCTGCCTCCTCTTCCTCTCCCTCCTCTACCCCTCCCTCTGAAGTTTCCTCTTCCTACCGAACTCTGGCCAAAGGTGTCCATATTGAGCGACTTCTCCTCGTTCCATCTCATGGACCTACGTTGCTCGGTCGACGACGAGATGCTATCGAAAAATGACGATTTCTTGTCATACACAGGCTTGCTCTGCTGGTGCTCCAGCTTCTCTTTCTCGAATCTGGCGTTGGCCTCCTCAAAGTCGAAGGCAGTGTCATAATTTGTCTTTCCTTCTTTTGGAGCATTGCCTGGCTGCGGAGCTGCAGGTCTGCCGCTTGGCTTTGGAGCTCCTTGGTGCTGTGGAGACAGACCAGGTTGAGGTACGTGGCTGGTTCCTATAGGCGTAGGCTTCTCGCTGGTTGTAGAAGTGGCTGATGGCTGTCTCTGGCTTCTGGGAGCTCCAGTTTCTGCTGGAGCAGCTGGCCTTTGCGCAGCTTGTGCAGCCGAAGAAGTGGTGACGTTTCCGGAAGATGGGATATCTGTGGTGGTCACAGGCTGCAGAGCAGCAGTAGCTGGTGGCTGTTGCCCAGTAGCTGTTGGTGGAGGAGGTGAATAGTAGGCAACTTGCGGCTTCACCTGGTCAATTGGAGTATCCAACACCGACAAGTCCTTCACATCAGCACCACGGAACACCACGTACTCGTAAATGTCGGTGCCCGGCATTACCTCCATGTTTGGCTGGCCCTGCTGGGCCATTCTGCCTTCTGTTCCAAAAGACCGCACGGACTTGAGCGACACTGTGGCGTCCTCGGCGTTTATGTTGTCCAAAAGACCAACATAACGGAGCTGCTTGTTGGAAATCAACGAGATGGTTTTTCCGATGTACTGGGACATGGATGAATGGGCTTTAAATGTTTTATCTAGAGTGGCCAAGTTGGCAAGGCAAGGCCTGAATCGAGACAAAACCCGTACACCTATTTACCCGGGAGATTGACCCCCTCGGCAAAACATGTTGGAGTGAATGTTTTAAAGAATTTTTTGGATTGAGTATATCCATTGAAGTTCTCTCTATTCGTAAATCCTGATTTTCGGGTCTTCAAAAGCCATCATCTGTCGAATTCTGTGACTTTTTCAACACATACTAATGTCGTATGTCGCGCGACATTCAGCCAGAGGTATCACCCAAATAGTTTACACTTTCACGTTAACATAGGCACTACAAACCACCACATCACATGTCTCAAGAGGCAAGCGAGGCGCTTCTGGAAGAGCAAGCTCAGCAGATTCATCAAGAAGTCAGCCAGCAGGCACAAGAAGACGAGCAGCTTCCTAACACCGTCAGTGAAGAGAACATTCTGGACGATCAGCATCTTGAAAATGAACAGCACCTCGAGCAGCTAAGAGAGGCAGGGGAAGACCCAGCTGATGAGGAGAACAATGGAAATGATTTTGAAGACGTTAATGACCCAGAGGATGCTGATACAGGCAACAATTCGGAGATCGGTAATGTTGCTGAGCAGGACTACGATGACGAGGACATTTTCAACATACAAAGCCATAAAACACAGTCCAGCAACACTACTCGAAAAAAGAACATCCGTAAGAGCAACAAGGAGATGCTGGAGTTACCCAACGACACAGCAGAGCAGCCCGCAGACGTGTACTACGGCAATAATGAAGACATAGACTACTCGAATGAAGATCCAGCCGCCAGAAAGAGAAGACTCTTGGAGGAGAGAATGATGTTAGCAGTGAAGGCCAAGGCGGTCAGAAGGAGAAAAGCTGACGAAGACGACTTGGAGAGAATGCAAGATGACAAGATCGATCAGTTAAAGAACAAAATGATCGAGGCGGCCAATTTGGACGTGGAGAAGAACTCCCAGGGCCAGATCGCCACCGAAAAGTTGAAACTCTTGAAAGAGGTAATGGATGTTTTGTCTAAGGCTGACTTGGCCATTTCCATTTTGGATAACAATCTTCTTGAAGCTGTGAGATTGTGGCTTGAGCCGTTGCCAGATGCGTCCATGCCAGCATACCAGATCCAGAAGGAGTTGATGCAATCGTTGACGGCGTTGCCCATCAAGACAGACCACCTTGTTGCCAGTGGTATCGGCAAAGTGATGGTTTTCTACCAGAGAAGTAAGAGAACTGAGCCCAACTTGAAGAAAATCGTAGACCGGTTGATCGGAGACTGGACCCGGCCAATTTTGAACAAGTCCGACTCGTACAAGGACAGAACGATCCGTTTCCACGACTACAACAAGTCCAAGTTCACCAACAAGTTGGTTTCGCTGCGCAAGAACAAGACTAAGGAGGCCAAGACGTTGTATGAGCAGCAGGCTGAGAGAAGAAACCGTGCAGCCATTCCAAGCGCAAGAACCACCGCGTACAAGATCGCCCCTAAGGTTGATCCAAGCTTGTTGATGAGACAGCTGAGAGGACCAGGTGAGATGTTCAACCGTATCAATAGGAAGATGACCAACTCGAGGAAGAAGGTTGTGAAGAAGTCAGGCCCATCAATCGAGGGTAAGAACTTGTCCATGTAAACTAGTGTTAATACACACCACTCACGAAGTAAAAACGCCACTAAATCACAGTCAAGCTACTTTCTACAGCAATCAGTTCAGTGTAATCGTACTATTATGAATGGGAGTTTATACAGTTTTGAGGACCAACAAGGACAAACCGTTTACGATCTTGGCTTCTCCTTCTTCTCCTTCCACAAAGCCAACAAGGAAACACCAGAAACCTTGACAACCTTGAATCTGACACCAGGAATATCACCCTTAGCCTTACCTCTTCTACCGAAACCAGCCAACAAAACCTCGTCGTTCTCATCGACAAAGTTCAAACAACCATCGTTTGGCACGAAAGCGGTAACCTTCTTACCGTTCTTGATCAATTGAACTCTGACACACTTTCTGATAGCAGAGTTTGGCTGCTTGGACTCAATACCAATCTTCTCCAACACAATACCCTTAGCGTGGGAAGAACCACCAAATGGAGAGGACTTGAAAGCAGTACCCAACAATCTGGACTTGTAAGCTTGGTCAGCCCATCTGTTGTTTCTTCTGTGGACTCTCAATTTTCTGGCCGAGTTAAGACCTCTTGGTTTACCGTTACCCATGATTGATCAGTATCAGGAAGATGAGATTTGGGAAAAGTTGATGAATTTTTTCTATAGATTTTTTCCTCGCACTGGAACCAGTGAGGTGCTCACGTGACGAGTTGTATCCTTCCTATAACACTAAAAGAGTGCGGACGACGCTACTATATTATCACGTGCCTAAAGGGCTTGTGCCCTAGATAGCTGCGGGTGCAATTGTGCGTATGGGCTGGCTCATTTAATTAGGGAAGTTGAAATAAATGAAAATGGTGTAGCTATTTTGCAGTTTAGCTTCTACAATGGTCTTTGTTGCAGTAGTGTATATGTGAATTTCTCACGTTTGTCTTGATGGTCAAATTGTATAATTATTTGTGCAATTCTCATTTGCATCTTCAACCCATGCATGTCCTATCTAGATGCTAGGTGCTAAATCATCCACTTCCTATATTCAAACATACTCTCTCACATAAGCTCTTCAGTTCAGTGTATATTGTACTCAATCGAAATGGATTGTTCTTTATCGAAATGGATTGTTCTAAATCGAATCTCTTCCCTTCGTTGATAGAACCACTATCTCCTTGTTTGTCTGTCTATAACTGGCCTCTGACAAGCAACTTGGCCTTGCCTCTAGCTTTAATAATCTTCAAAAGTAGCAAGAACAACATATCTATCTGATCCTTGAACATGAACAACATACCTTGGACAATCACTCCCTTAAGCAATTGTGGGGCTACTCCCTTGTACAAGCCACGGATCTTCTCTGTCTTCCACAAGTGGGCCAACGCCTCGGTGAACAGGTCGAACTTCAACTCCTCCTCCTCATCCTCATGGACGTGGCCGATGACAATCTTGCCCTTCTCAGCGGCGCCGGCAGAACCTTCCGGCTTCTTATGCAGTTTCTTTTGGAGCATTGCCTTGGAAACAATCAATGGTTGCGTTGCCAAAGTGGCCATGGACTTGGCCAACATACCAATGCTAAAACTCTCCAATGGCCCCAAAAACTCCTTGTCATTGTACAATACCTGCTTTAAACGCTCATACGAGCCGTATGTGATGGATGGATTAATGCACAACACCAACGAAACTCTCAAACCCTTCCAGAAGCCGGATACTCCATCGTGCACGTAGATCTCCTTGGCCAATTGGTACAAAGACCGATGGTGCTTGTCTGTTTGCTGTTGAGTGGTGATGACACCAATTGGCATAGTGAACAACTGCGAGATAGCAGCTGCCAATGCACCCAAAAACAACTCCACTGGAGTCAGGTGCTTATGTGATGCGGTCTTCTTGGTCAATTGAGCGTATACACGCTTGACAATTGTATACCAATAAAAGTAGGAGAAGTTCTGTGCTGCTGTACCCAATATCGACAGGAGTAAGCCATGGTACCAGCCCAAGACTCCTTTTTTGGCGTAGATCTTCTGCAACACATCCAAAGTGTTCTTATACTTCAAGTCGTTGCCCTTTGCTCTTTGAACAAACACAGAGTCTTCAGCACTGCTGTTGTAGTCACTTTCTTCGCTCGAGGTAGAGTCCGGTTTATGTTTCTTCACTTGGGTCTGAATGATTGTTTTACTTAAGTCCAATGGATATACCAAAGTGTTGGCGATGACAGAGGCCAAGGCACCGCTGGCTGCCTTTTCGAGGGGTGAAAGTGTGGGCATTTATGCTTTGATGAATGAACAGAGTTCAGCTTTCGCTATGCGGAATTAAAATGTAACTTAATAAAGTGTCGGCAGCAACAATGGACCGAGGAGCAACTTGGGATCAGATTTATGCTGAACTAACAAAATTATACCCAGGAATGCGACAACGGTCTGGGGAAAGAATCGGTTTTATAACAAACAGCCATTACTCCGCTATCTCAGCTTCCGGTGCCAACTTCCAGCCTGTGATAATCCGAGGATATCGGTAACTCCACATGCCGTCTACCGTTCCGAGGTAAAGAACCCCACACCTGCACACGCCTCATGCGCGATCATCTGGCAATATGTGAGTGCTTTTGTTTTATGTCTTTGCACCCAACATGACGAGAAATTGCTGCAAATAATGCCTCTGCAAGAGTGGAGTATACATACTGGAAATAAAAATGTATGGTGTAATTAGATGGGGTTTTGTGGCTATTTATAGTGCAAGTGGCAGGTATGCACGGGATTAAATTGCGGAGTTTATTTGCGAGACACCGGTACAGTTGATTACCTAGTAATGCGCGGGATAAATGGAATTATTAAGTTTGTAATAGGAAGTTGCTATCAAAGATGGAAATCTAGTAGAAGAGAGAACAACCCAAAAGCTATAAGCTTGCAGACAACATGGTAGTAATGATAATGCACTACAAGATCAGAATGATTGACTTAAGTGGATGACTTAAAACGGGGAAATTGGTAATTATTGTAGATCCAAGATTTGGGACCCTGTATTGTGAATTGACTATTCACAAATGTTGTTTCAGGTGAAGGCATCCCAATAAGCCATGGTCTTCAATTTGCTTACAAATTGTGATCCGTGAGACTCTCTCTCAGTGCTAGAATGCTTGGTTACCAGAAATTAGCGTGATCTGATCTACTCAAGCAATTACCTCTAAAGCTAGCGAGTCCACTTGAGAATATGCCTGTCTGTGCCACAAGTCACCATATTATCTTCAAAAAGCGAGGCAGATTTGATTCTGCCATCGTGCTCTTGAAGTTCTACAACAATGCTTTCCTTACAGAGATCGAGACCACGAATTGTGCCGTCTTCTCCCATAATCCAGAGCCCACTTCCATCGTATCTCCACGCTATGCGGGCCTGACTGTATTTATCTTGAGGTGACATCGTGTTGACATTGGAGATAATCTGGTTTCTCTTGATGTCCGATTCACCCTTGCCAACATCTTTGAAGGAAACAATAACGACTCGCATAAATGGCTCGTGAGACGTTCCAACGGCTACCAATGGGATAGACCCGTCACTCAGAAAAATTTGAATACACATAGGAGTAAAGCCAGATGCTGAGAATTCCGCATCGTTCAATGCAATACGGCAATCAAGAGTGAGCTGTGAAGACTCATCCATTCGGAGCACATCCATGAGAGTTATTTCATTTTTGCCCACGACAACGAACAAATCTTCCTTGTAGACAGTTGCATCCAAACAGGTGCCCTGGTTGGCCAACTTGAAGGGCTCGCCGAGTTGTACAAGTCCCTCGCTGGTGATCTTAAATACCTTCACGAGGAAATCCCATCCCATACTGACCAAATGGTCCTCATTGCGCCACAGAACGACTTTCAAGTCAGTCACAAGTCTGGCGTGAATTTGATCCTCGGCTAAAAGCTGGAAAGACAGCATGTCTTCGGAAAACTGACCGATGTAAACCTTTCCATTCATTCCACACAAGAGAACTAACTTTGAAGACACAACAATTCGCCGAATGACAACTTTGCCAATCACATCTTTGATATCAAGAACTTTGCCTCCATTTTCAAGATTGAGAACTACCAAGCTCTTTCCCGACGTTCCACAGACTAGATAGGGTGTACCATTTAATTTGAATATGGCAGAGTCAATGACTAAATCGTTCGACGATGTCAATTTTTCAAACTTCTCAGGGTACGGAGCTGACCATTCTTTAAATTGGGATGATTTTATCTCCGCAAGTTCCTTATCTAGCCATTGATCGTGCAGTGAAGCCGGTTCCGGTTTGGTTGTTAGGTACTTCATGCGGTCATTAATGATGTCCGTTAATGATTCTTTGTGAGGCAATTCGGTGGAGATCGGACTTCCATACTCCTTTTCAAACGATTTAAGTGTCTCCGAATATCCATTTTCCTTAAGGAAATGAGCAATGAAGCTATAAACAGACATGGAGAAGATGAATAACTATTCGACTTTACACACGTGATCAATACATTATATCGAACGGCATATAGTGTTTGATACGAGACCAACTTTCATCATATATTGCTTAATTGGTCATTGCAATGAAAAGGCGAAGAAAAGAAAAGGGTTGCATTCTATGAAAATGAAGTTCGGAATAAAATTAATCTGGGCGGTCGGCTTCCTATCTTGCTCGGTACATTCGGGACAAACTATGCTCGCTGGGCTCATTAACTCAGACTATTGTCTACGTAATCTATCTCGATATCTTAACGAGCCCAAAAATGCCATTTTGTGAGTGTTCTGACATCCCACAATTTCAAATGCCGTCAAGATGTGGCTTAGGAATTTTGAACCTGTCACACAACTCGTTAGTCTGATTATTTTCCCAGTATTGTAGTGCAATGTCGGTCTGAGTGGAGTCTGGTGCAATTTTCTTGAAATTCCTTGGGATTTCTAAATTGGCACTGACCAACTTCTTGCCTTCATATTCAACGCTGTCCTCCAATTCAAGTAAGAGATTGCCTATTCTGGACACGCTAAGAAGCTTTGCAGGTCCAATATCCACCAATACCAGAGGATTCGATGTGACAAAGTCTTCCACAACTTTCTGAATAGCCAAGGCTTTGGCATCGTAGAACAACTCATCTGACTCTTCAAAAGGGTGATTCTGCAGCTTTTCAATCTCTAAGAATTCTAGAAACCTTTTTCGAGGTAAGCATTTATCCAAGGCTAAGAATTCGGTCATTGAAGACTGCTCAACTTTTCTCTTTTTGGTGGCCAGCAGTTTGTCTGCCCCAGCACACGAGCCGTCTGCATCCATGTCTAGACTAATTGTGTTGGAATTGTCTTGGGATTTAATTTCCTCTCCATCAGCTTGGTCTATTTCAGACTTCAGCTTACCATGTTCAAAGTCGTCCATATCTAACAGCAACTCGTCTGAGTTTTTTCCTAATGCTTCCTGCTTGGTTCGTTTTCGAGATGTTTGATGCATTACCATTGCAGTGAATCTCGTATGCAAATGCAGAGAAAACCAATACCGTGGCTTCAAATGTGCCAATGCCTCTGCTGCCAATGGAGACCCCAATCGTCCGCTCTCCATGTCGTCACGGAAGTATGGCTTGTGTCGGAGAAGCTGCCTTCCGTCACCCCATTTCCACACCCACTGTGGCCAGTCGTGACTCAAAGCTATATCGCTGGTTCCGCTGAGAAGAAACTTTAAGTAGTTCTTCGGCTTCACATGGTAGATTGTCTTGATGGTAGCATCCAGATACGGTAGGCTGTACTGTGGAGGATTTGAAGAGAGAGAAGCAGAGAATGTTCTGTAGTTCCAAATCCCATTGAGTCCGCTGATTCGGAGTCCTCGATACCACACCACACCAAACTCACCCAAGTAGTAGATGTTGGGAGCCACCCAGCCTCCATATTGAAGCTCTCGCAAGTACAGCGAACATTCATGGTTCCCTCCAATGAATATGGTCAATACGGGAGCCGTCTTTTCACCCAGATAGTACTGAGGAAAGTCTCCCATTCGCAAGTACTTCTTGGGCACATTGATAGTCTCGAGGTCAGCAGTATTTCTCAACGCTTGGAAATCTCCACAGATAATAAGAAGCTCAACGTCGTCACGGAGCGAGTTATAGATCGTATTCAACTCTCCATGGCAGCATCCTTCAACGGCCACTTTCACCGTCATGAAGAAAAGCTGATATCTCCACCAGATTAACTTCGCATTATACAAACCACGAACTTCATATTGGCTGCGACTTGAAGATAAAGTGAGCTTTCTATTACAGATAGAATTAATTTACTGCTACATTCAAAATAGTGGAGTCGACTTGAATTGTCATTTGCAGACATAAAAGTGTTTTCTATTTCCTTTTTGAATATTCATGGCCTGGATGTGCCCTTAGAACTTGTACACATGGTCTTTGGTATAACCCAAGTCAGCCAAGTAGCCGGTGACCTCACCCTGGTCGGTTGGCGATACCTTGTTACCCGAAATGGCGTTGTACAACCCTGGAGGACCGCAAACGTAAATCTTGGTGTCCTTGGATGGACCAGGCAAGTGCTCCTTCAAGAACTCCTTGGTGATGACACCGGTGTGGCCTTCCCAGTGCTCAGAAGCCTGGTTGACAAAGTAGTGGATCTTGACCTGATCCTTGTGCTCCTTCGCAATTCTGTCCAAATCATCCTTCAACAATATGTCAGCCTTGGACAAACTTCCATAGTACAAGTCAACCTGGGTCTTGTCTTCTGGGTTCTTGGTGATCTCGTGGATCAATTGGTACAATGGAGTGATTCCGGAACCACCTCCGATCAAAGAGATCTTCTTAAACTGGTTTGGCTCCCACTTCCACTTAACAATAGGGCCCTTGAACGACACAGTATCGTTGGGCTTCAACTCGCTGAAGTGCTTAGAGAACTTACCATCTGGGTAGGTCTTAACGATAAACTCAATGGTGCCTTTCTGCGCCACATCAGACACCGGAGTGTATGGTCTAATGACATTGCTACCCTTTGGAGTAACGTACTTGGCCAAGAGACATGAGGCCGTAACCAAGCCCGAAACGTCATTTGGGTTCTTCAACTCGAATACGTAGTGCTTGGTGTTTGGCGAGATGTTCCACGACTTCTGCAACTTCAAGTCGACCCACTCGTCACCGCCCTTGAAGGTCTTACTTGGCTCGTTGAACACTTTTGGACCGGAGAAGTGGAAGGCCAAGCCAGCGGCACCGGCAGCGCCCAAAATGGGTAAGAGGTACTTTGAGGAGTACTTGGCAACGGACATTTTCAACAGTAGAAGAATATAGATGCAATTGCGTGCTGTGGAGCAACTTGGGATCCGGCGGCCATTTATATATAATGGTAGGACTGCACAATAGCTGAGTGTGTTCTCATTGGGTTAATAAGCAATTACTCATGGATGATGCAGCGGAGTTGTTTGGCCAGCTGGGCAAGTGAGGTGGTTTTTGTTTTTGTGGATGTTCCCGAATTGGCTGGTGTTTTTGTTAGATGTCTTTTTTCCACTGTGTTATCGGATGAAGCGGCATTTACATGTCCATAACCAAGCACTACTGGCACTACTGTGTGCAGTACAAAATAACTGGCCCCAGCTTCCTCACTTTCTTCCACTTTTCGGGACTTTATGGGTTTTTACCTCCACAGTGGTGCCCAATGGGAAACACTCAACGGAGTTAACTTTAGAGACTTCGGAGCCCAAAACAGAAACCCAAAAGCAAATGAACCCGTACACCACAATATTGCCACCGTTTCTGGTTCTTTTCCGGTGCAGGCACCAACAGTCCCTCCCAGAGCAATCACCTATATATCGTTGGTTAAACACCCATGGTAGTGCAATTTAGGTGCACTACCCCGGACTCACTACTGACATTATTAGCTCACAAGTAGCCATTGCTACCACTCGTAGATTGTTGATTATGCTTAAAGGAAAATCGCAAAAAGAGCTTCTTCTGTTGGCTCGTACGCTCATCCAGCCATTGAAGCCCTCGTACTACAAAGGCCAGGCTGGTAAGATTGCGGTGTTTGGAGGATGCGAGGATTATACTGGAGCACCGTTTTTCTCGTGCCATTCGGCTGCGTTGGTCGGTGCCGACTTAAGTCACATTGTGTGTGAAAAGTTGGCTGCTCCAATCATCAAGGGCTACTCGCCAGACTTGATGGTGCACCCATACTTGTATGACATTCTGAATCCGGAGGTGGAAAGGTTTGCTCCAAGAGAGGTGTGGGACAAGTTGAAGAATAAGTCGCTTGAAGAGGCGTTGGTTCTGAAAGAGTTGGACTTGATCATCGAAAAATACATCTTTCCAAAAGTGCTGAAGTTGGTGGAACGCATAGATATGTTCATTGTAGGACCGGGATTTGGGAGAGATCCATTGATGCTCAAGACCTTGATCCGGGTTGTGGAGGAGATCAAGGTGGCCAACAAGCCGGTGATTCTTGATGCGGACTCGCTATTTTTGCTTTCCGTCATGCCGGAGCTCATCCAGGGCTACAGCAAGGCAGTGATCACACCCAATGTGGTGGAGTTTGGACGTATCTGCAGTGCATTGTCCATTGACGACACAGACATCATCGAGACCGCCAAGCAGGTGTCCCAGAGGTTGGGCGGAGTCATTGTGGTGAGAAAAGGTGAGAATGAGGTCATTGCACGCAATTCTAGCCATCTTATCAACGATATGCCCGGCTCCGTCCGCCGTGTTGGAGGCCAGGGAGACACATTGACCGGAGCTATGGCCACCTTATTGCTCTGGGCCGAACACTACAACAAGGGTTTCTGGGACGGGCCAAAGGAGAAGCTCAGTGAAGACGAACTGGCCATATTGGCATGTTTCGCTGCTTGTTCGCTAGTGCGATTGGCAAGCGCCAAGGCATTCGCTCAGTATAGAAGAGCGATGCAGACATCGAATGTTCATGAGTACATTGGAGAGGCGTACCGTGAGTTGTTTGACGAGAGTTTGCATTTGTAATGAGTAATGGAGACGGGAAAATGAACGGAGCTCGATATAGCGGAAATCAAATTCATCTACAATCTACGATCTACGATCTACGTTGGCCAGATCATCTAGTTTTCCCAATACTAATGTTCTTTCACCAGAAAAGATTGACGATTAATGAGCACTACATGGGGCTGACAAGTTTGGCACATCCAGGTTAATAAATCCGATAGCGAGAAAAAAAAGTGCACCTGACAAAACAGAACGTGCAAAAGGTGTAGCATTCCAGGATTAATTTTTTTAATGAATCAATATAAAATCAAATTAAATGTTCGTTAATCATCACCCCACAGAATGACTAGTGTTCCCCCACCATGACTCAGTTGGCCCACTTGATAATGCTGGGGTCAGTGATCCTGTACACAAGCGAGCCGAGGATCATTAACCTAGGAATTTTTTCCCCAAGATCTCTCTGGCTTCGATAGACATAAGTCGCTACTCTCCCATCCTCCTGCTTCTTTCCATCATTTTTCTTTTGGTCTAGGCGAAAACCATATATTCGATCATTTCGAACATTCCTCATCTATAATCTTGAATTCATTTTTGCCCTTGCAAATTCTCATCTTCCAAGTCTTGAACACATCCATTTAGTATTCACTATGGACGCCAGTTGTGGACCCTCCAATGCATTGTCTCAGCTTTCCAAGCACACCCAGAGAGACCAGTCGCTACAAAATGAGTTCGTGGGCCGTCAAAAGAACTTGCAGCAGAACAGCTTCCGTAGCCATGGAGGAATCGATGCTAACTTAAACCAGGATTTCCACCGGTTCAACAGCGAAGGAATGGGCTGGTTTGAGCCGCAATTTGCAACACACAGACCACAGTTCCAGAACCAGGCCTCTCAAGAAATGGGCAACGTGGGCCAGAAATACTCTTGGGTGCAAGACTTCAACGATCTCTCTTTGAAAGATAGACAGCAGAGTCACCACCACCACCACCACCAGGTGGTGCAGAAAATGGCCCAAGACCAAAAACCCGATTGGCATCAGCAGTTTATGAGGCAGCAAAACCTGCAACAAAACCAGCAGCAGCCCCTTCTCCATCAAAGTTCGCCGGCACTGATGTCTTACCAGAACCAAGAATACAGACCCATGGGCATGGGTTTTGGTGACCAGCAGTTTAGACAATATACTCAGCAACAGCCACAAGACCATATGATGGAAGTTCTGAGCTCGATCGAATATGAGCCGACGAATTTCGACGACCACTTCGAACAGCTAGAACGTGAAATGTTCGAGGCCGAACAGGCTGCGGGTCAGGCACTGACGAGCGAGGTGGAGAACGAGTATGAGAAGGAGCAATTTGCCGAGGCTGCCAGGCAGGTGAAGAAGTCCATGATCTCCGAGAAAAACTTGGCCTCGGAGGAGACCAGCTCCAAGTTCCACCAGTCCCACTTTCTTAAGCTCATGTCGCTGATTTCCGAACGTCAGGTTGAACTTTCCAAAGAAGGCGACAAGTTGGTCGAGAAAAACTCGGGAGCAGATATCCGGGCCCATTTGAGCGACCCTCTCAAGCACGAGAAGGAGGCTCAACCTGATTACCACCAGCCATTACATCTGGAGACTTTCGGAAGCCTGCAACCAGTACTGGCCCCACCGCAGATAACGAGGGAGTCCGAAACCATCAGGAGCCATTTGCCCGACCCGTTAGCTCACATAAAAGACGGCTCTTTACCAGATAACTTGACTCCACTCCAGGCAGCCAGAATCATCAGTGGAGGTCAGGTGACCGCCAGCGACTGGACCGAAGACGAGTCTTGGACCACTACATCCATGCCGCTAAGACGACAGGACATCTTACCTCAGGAATGGCAGGAGGTGTACGATGACTACCGCAACGAAGATGACTTCCACTGAGCCGATTCCATCTCCTCCAGATCGCATACATGGGTTCGGAGTTTGGAAGTTTCTCAATAGAAAGGCGGAGACTACACAACGCAAGCTCCGATAAGATATAGTTCTCGCACTACGACACGCACATTCGGTCTTACACTCCACTATAACATGCCTATTGGGGCCTAGAATCCTTTTTCTCGGAATGAAGAGTTCCTACAAAGTCCGGTGATACGTCACTGTTCGAATGGCTACGCTGTGTACAGGAATGACGAAACAGAACCGGCCGTAGTTGGTATCATGACGACAGTGTGCCTGAAAATTGTTTGGAATTGATTCGAAATGGCTCATTACCATGCTGACCATTACGAAACAAAATGCCCAACAGGGTGTCACCGGCCCACAAATTGGCGTGCACTCATGCAGGTTTATGCTGTTCAGCAACAGAATTTTTTTCTGGTGATGTCGTCTGACAAGATAACGGAAGCGGAGATCTGCTGGAGGACAAAGAAATCTACATACTGTACTGCTACCCAGGGCTTCGGTTTACATCCAGACTATGTCATCGGATCATCCCTACAGTAAAAGAAAACCGTAACAAGTCTGAAAAAAAGAAACTTGCTCCGGTTAAGAGAATCTCGGGCCATTTTCTTTTGGCGGGCCATGTTGGCGAAAAAAGGGCCCTTCGAAACCGTTTGTTTGCACAGCATGATGTAATTCAACATATACTTGCCCAGTCCTATTATCCCTCCGGCACGCAATATGCAGTATATTACCATGTATGCCGTATCGATTCCCTGCATCTGCCATTGCTTTTCGCCGTCTTCGATACACATATAAGAGCTGCCTTATTCCTCCACTATCGACAAATTCTCATCAAACCATTACAAGCACATTCATTATGACATCTACTCCATACAACATTCCATCTCCATTCAGAATCGCCATTATCGGCTCCGGAAACTGGGGCACTGCTGTTGCTAAGCTTGTGGCTGAGAACTGTGCCGAAAAGCCCGACATCTTCCAGAAGGAGGTAAATATGTGGGTGTTTGAAGAGCAGGTGGACGGTAAGAACTTAACGGAGATTATCAACACCGAGCATGAGAATGTCAAATACTTGCCAGGAATTAAGTTGCCAGAGAATTTGGTGGCCAACCCAGACATTGAAGCCACTGTCAAGGACGCTGATCTTTTGATCTTCAACATTCCTCACCAGTTCTTGCCTAGAATCTGCAAGCAGTTGGTGGGTAAGGTTTCTCCAACCGCTAGAGCCATCTCTTGTTTGAAGGGTTTGGAGGTTGACGTCGATGGCTGCAAGTTGTTGTCGCAGTCGATCACCGACCATTTGGGCATCTACTGTGGTGTCTTGTCTGGTGCCAACATCGCCAACGAGGTTGCCAAGGGCAGATGGTCGGAAACTTCGATCGCATACAACAGACCAGAGGACTTTAGAGGCGAGGGTAGGGACATTGACGAATACATTCTCAAAGAGGCGTTCCACAGAACTTATTTCCACGTGAGAGTGATCAAGGATGTCATTGGTGCCTCCATTGCTGGAGCTTTGAAGAACGTTGTTGCATGTGCTGCCGGTTTCGTTGAAGGTGCCGGTTGGGGTGATAACGCCAAGGCTGCCATCATGAGAATTGGTATTAAGGAAATCATCCACTTTGCATCTTACTGGGAGAAGTTTGGCATCAAGGGCTTGACTCCACCAGAATCCACCACATTCACCGAGGAGTCTGCGGGTGTCGCTGATTTGATTACCACCTGTTCTGGAGGCAGAAACGTCAAGGTTGCACGATACATGATTGAGAACAAGGTTGATGCCTGGGAGGCCGAAAAGAAATTGTTGAATGGTCAATCATCGCAAGGTATTATTACCTCCAAGGAGGTGCATGAGTTGTTGGAGAACTACAACTTGCAGAGCGAGTTCCCATTGTTCGAGGCCACCTACGATATCATCTATAGCAATGCCGACATTAACGAGTGGCCAACTCTCTTGGAGAAGGGAGATTAAGCAGGTCTGTTCCTCTCATTGAATTTGTACACTAGCATATATTTATAGAATTGATTTCGCATATTTTGGATACAGCTGTTCGTAAAAGATTTGTCCGGAAAGTATTGAAAATCTTACACTGGCTTATTTCGATGTGGCTAATTGTTTTTCTAGTTCGCATAAAGGAAATCGGAAATTCACATTTCGCTTTATTTAAATCCGTCAAAGGTGATCTTGGAATTTGGGCACCGCGAAGTTCAAATTCGCTTTTAAAGAGTAATTTTGAAACAGCATTTTCGAAAATGAAATAAGTGCCTTAAATTTCAAATCTGGCATTATATATTCCCGAATCACACATTGATTTGTCCAGATTATGGGTTTGTATTCATTTAAATTCGCATCCTAGCTTCTCTAAGTTTATGCACCGTCGCATTTTTGATTTCACCCAGTGCCAACACTTCATGCATTTGCTCTTCGAACAAATTTACTACAGGTACTTTTTGGTGGGATTTGCATTGTTCCTCATATAGCATTCCGATAAACTCAAGTTAGCTTTTGTGAGGGTATGAAAGATGCCGGTATTGATATAGTGGTTGTCATTATAAATTGTGGCTTTTGAAATCTACAGAATCTTGAAATAGAATCAGACATCGCCTCCTTGGTAATGAAAATTCTTTTGAGTTCATTTTACCTTCAAACCCGTGATTTTTTTTTGTAGTATTGAGACAATATTGATACATTTCTTCACGCACGTATGTTATTACCATGGAACTCCTACCTAAGTGAGATATACGAGGGCCTCTTACACATTGTCATTCACTTTTTCAATGACGTGCGATCATCAGTTACCACAAACGAATAATAGTTTAGAGACTACCTTGCGATTCTATGTTCTCTTTAAAGAGAGAACGTGATAATTGCCAATTTCAGAAATGTATCAGTGATAGTCTCTGTTGGAATCTTCTATTAAGAAGTGATTATATTTGACATTCCATCCACCAATTTGAAAAGTGCTTGCAATATATTTCAAGTAGCAGTATGCATGCTTATCAAGGTTGCTATACTGTATCCGCGAGAATCATGTCAATTTTATCATCAAGCATAATGTTCGATTAGGAAATTTGCGGCCAGACGCATACCCAATTTGAATTGAAGTTCCACAATTTTCCCTTTTTGCAGTGACTTTTGCAATTTTGCCACGTAGGTTGACCGGGTGCAAAACAATATTAACAAGGTATTGTACAACAGAAGGTGTTCATGCAAGTATAATCTATCCAAACGGAGAACAATGTACATAAGTAGTGATTATGTATTTAAACTGTACAGAAAACCCTTACTATCTCTCGATGAAAATTTCGTAACTTTAATCCAATTAAACATGTAGAATTTTACCATCACACTGTTCAAGTTCATGCAGTAGCCGTTAATATTCATATTTGTTCAATCGTTTACACTACAGTTATACACTTAAGACTATTGGCTTGTCCATTCGATAACACACAGTTATCTTTTTGTTTCTCTCTCTGTCCCTTTTGAAATAATGGACAGACGTACATCATTAAATATTTTTTCTCACTTAGTGAGATCATCAGTGTACCGTGTCCCATGTACCTATTGGGAAATCACTTCCCTAGGGTGTTTCACCCCTGAGTCGTCAATGATAAGAGATTTTTGCAGATTATTAAGATACACTTCATTGTCTGTAGATCAACTTCACGCTCAACATAGCCCAAATTCTATGTGGTATTGGCTTGTTTCATTCTGTTGTCTGTAGGTCCGCAAAATGCAAGCATGGCATCACTGTACTGCACTGTTAAATTCAAATCCATTGATTTTGAGAGTCTAAGAGGTACGGATGTTTTTCTTATGTAGAGGCTATCGGAATTAATCACCCGTATTATCGGAGTATGATGTGGGGAACTAGAAGAGATGTGGGGAAACGAAATACTTTCGAGAAAACCCAAAAAGTACTCCGCAGAACAAGCTCAGTGTTCAAGTAAGTATGCAGGGAGTTAATTTGTTAGAATAGGGGTTTCGCAAAACTCTTAAAGCTATCATTGTTGATCTCATTAGTGGAAAACTATTTGAAGACGTAGGTCTGTCCACTATTTGAAAAAGGACAGAGAGAGTGATGGTGAGACAAAGATAACTGAGTGTTATCAGATTGGATAAGCCAATAGTCTTAAGTATATACCTCCAGTATAAACGATGGATCACAATATGAATTTAAACAGCTACTGCATGAACTTACAATCAGTAGTGGA
>JAJLRN010000045.1:0-89938 GCA_030567015.1 Sungouiella sharkensis | reverse complement strand
TCAACGACGTACGTTGTGTCGACTGCCGCTGAACTTCCTACTTCCACCGTAACTGGTCTATTTACTGGTGTCACCACCGTCACTAGCGGATCATCGACGTACGTTGTGTCGACTGCCGCAGAACTTCCTACTTCCACCGTAACTGGTCTATTTACTGGTGTCACCACCGTCACTAGCGGATCATCGACGTACGTTGTGTCGACTGCCGCTGAACTTCCTACTTCCACCGTAACTGGTCTATTTACTGGTGTCACAACCGTCACTATCGGATCATCGACATACGTTGTGTCGACTGCTACTTCTGGCGCGCTTCCTACCTCGACTGTAACTGGTCTATCTCCTGGTGTCACAACCGTCACTAGCGGATCAACGACGTACGTTGTGTCGACTGCCGCTGAACTTCCTACTTCCACCGTAACTGGTCTATTTACTGGTGTCACCACCGTCACTAGCGGATCATCGACGTACGTTGTGTCGACTGCCGCTGAACTTCCTACGTCCACTGTAACTGGTCTATCTACTGGTGTCTCCACCGTCACTAGCGGATCATCGACATACGTTGTGTCGACTGCCGCTGAACTTCCTACGTCCACCGTAACTGGTCTATCTACTGGTGTCACCACCGTCACTAGCGGATCATCGACATACGTTGTGTCGACTGCCGCTGAACTTCCTACGTCCACTGTAACTGGTCTATTTACTGGTGTCACCACCGTCACTAGCGGATCATCGACGTACGTTGTGTCGACTGCTACTTCTGGCGAGCTTCCTACGTCCACTGTAACTGGTCTATCTACTGGTTTCACCACCGTCACTAGCGGATCATCGACATACGTTGTGTCGACTGCTACTTCTGGTGAGCTTCCTACCTCGACTGTAACTGGTCTATTTACTGGTGTCACAACCGTCACTAGCGGATCATCGACGTACGTTGTGTCGACTGCCGCTGAACTTCCTACTTCCACTGTAACTGGTCTATTTACTGGTGTCACCACCGTCACTAGCGGATCATCGACGTACGTTGTGTCGACTGCCGCAGAACTTCCTACGTCCACTGTATCTGGTCTATCTACTGGTGTCTCCACCGTCACTAGCGGATCATCGACATACGTTGTGTCGACTGCCGCTGAACTTCCTACTTCCACCGTAACTGGTCTATCTACTGGTGTCTCCACCGTCACTAGCGGATCATCGACATACGTTGTGTCGACTGCCGCTGAACTTCCTACTTCCACCGTAACTGGTCTATCTACTGGTGTTACAACCGTCACTAGCGGATCATCGACATACGTTGTGTCGACTGCCGCAGAACTTCCTACGTCCACTGTAACTGGTCTATCTACTGGTGTCTCCACCGTCACTAGCGGATCATCGACATACGTTGTGTCGACTGCCGCTGAACTTCCTACGTCCACCGTAACTGGTCTATCTACTGGTGTCTCCACCGTCACTAGCGGATCATCGACATACGTTGTGTCGACTGCTACTTCTGGCGAGCCTCCTACGTCCACCGTAACTGGTCTATTTACTGGTGTCACAACCGTTACTAGCGGATCATCGACGTACGTTGTGTCGACTGCTACTTCTGGCGAGCTTCCTACTTCCACCGCAACTGGTCTATCTACTGGTGTTACAACCGTCACTAGCGGATCATCGACGTACGTTGTGTCGACTGCTACTTCTGGCGAGCTTCCTACGTCCACTGTAACTGGTCTATCTACTGGTTTCACCACCGTCACTATCGGATCATCGACATACGTTGTGTCGACTGCTACTTCTGACGAGCTTCCTACGTCCACTGTAACTGGTCTATCTACTGGAGTCTCCACCGTCACTAGCGGATCATCGACATACGTTGTGTCGACTGCCGCTGAACTTCCTACTTCCACTGTAACTGGTCTATCTACTGGTGTCACCACCGTCACTATCGGATCATCGACATACGTTGTGTCGACTGCTACTTCTGGCGAGCTTCCTACCTCTACCGTAACTGGTCTGTCTTCCGGTGTCTCCACCGTCACCAGCGGTTCTTCTACGTTTGTTGTGTGGACTGCTACTTCTTGTGACTTTTCTATCGAGACTACTTTTGGCACAGTTTCGGGCGAGGTCACAGTGAGTGAGCCTGACACCACCTACGTGGTTGTCACAGAGCCTGAGTTTTCTACTTCTACTACCCCTTCTGAATTCCCACGATATGGTATTACTGGATTGACTTCTCACGCTACATCTTGGATAACTACTCTTGTTATTGGTGTGACTACAACTGTTTGTGGTGATATCATCGTTACATCAAAGTCCGGTGGTGAATTTTACACTTCTACGATATTCTCAGATAAAGGTAAGACGGTTGTTTATGCCACAACTAACGCTGGTGGTGCAATTGAGACACTCAGTGTTGTGGTTAAGCCAACCACCGATAATAATGGAAGTATTTGTTTGACGACAGTGGCTGTTGAAACAAGAACACCAGGGTCCTTCGTCACCTACGTCACTACGCTTGCAGATGAATCTGTGAAGACTACTTCTAGTGCTGTGGGCACCAAGAATAATACCCATGGATCTACTTCCGTGACTACTGAGCCACATGCTAGCGCAGGTGCCGCGGGATCTCCTGCTAGTATAGAGACGGTTGCAGGCGCTAACAACAACTTCACCACCTGTTTCCAAGCTGCTTCCAGCGGTGCTGGAGCAACTGCAAGCGTACAGTCTTCGTTGATCGAAGGCGCAGGATCATCACAATCTTTTAAGCTTGGTTTTATTGCAATGATAGTATTCGCATTAGCTGTCTAACCCCTCACTTGAAGTTAAAATGAGACTATTCTCTTTCGGCTTTCAATATAAATTCTTCTCCTTTTTCATATTTTTGATGACAAATTTCAAAGTGTAAGACTTATAATGCCAGCTACGTACGAATTTCCCAGAGTTACATTGTAATAAAGAAGTTGGTAATGATGCCACGGCAGTCAGGGCAGTCACTTGATTTGTGATTTTAATCAGCTTCGAATTCACTTTCTTGCGACATTTGATAAAACGTAATATCATACCAACTGATAGGAGCAGGAGGTTAAGATTTCTTAATTTAGCTCAGATGTTCGATTTATCTATTCAAACATTTGAGCATTTCATCGTCGGTGAGGCTCTTTTCTCGTGGCAATCGACAAAAAGTCATACGATGGTTTAGCGAGAACTTAAATCAAGTTAAGCATTTCGCTTCTTTTTTCTCGCGCAGATATGTGGTAAGAATGGAACTACCACATCAGTGAGATACACGAGGGCCTCTTACTATTGATTCTGAGAGTCTGAATGGTACTGATGTATATGGTACATCGGTGCGGCAATGATAAAATGCCGTGGAGGTATTGGCAGACCTGCAGACACCGGATACGAAACGAACCAACACTATAGCATTCGGCTTGTTGGGCTTGTTGGTCTTAAGGATGATCTGCAACCAATTCAGTTGATCATACAAATATGAAGGAAAACTCTTTTGATTGGTGAATCAGGGTGAAACGCCATTGGGATGTCGTTTCACTTGCGGGTAAGTAAGACCTGGTCCATTGATGGACCTCACCCATGATAAATTACTTAAAGACGTAGGTCTGCCCATCATTTGGAAAAGGGGAAGGGATCATAAGAGTGATACATACGTATAACGAACAGACTCAAATATATACCTACAAGATAAACGATCTATATGAACATGAGTGGAATTGACAGTTACTGCATAAAGATCAATCACGTGGTGAGCTTCAAAATTCATCTCCAGCTCTTTGATATGTGCAGGTTTGGTCTGGAAGAGTTTCAGATGCACTCTTATCTGTGTGGTGCTTCAGTAGCTCTGAGATGTGCATTGCTTCATGTAGTGTGAGCAAAAGGTCGCACTTAGATCGCAAATCCATGTTTGTCATTCGAAAGAATGGTTTTTTCTATTACGTGTGTATGTTTGCTTGACTGTAAGTTAAACACGCAAACAAGCAAGCATTTTGTGTGAGCAGGGTCGATGCTTGTCTTCTTCAGTTGAATTGAGATCCAGAATCATCATGATCTCTCACTAGCGATGGGAAAACCCAAAATAACATCGAATTACCGTACACATTGAATATGCGTGCGACCGGACTGAATCTACTACCTGCACACTACGGGCGACTGTTTCAACAAAAGGTGGTCGCGGCTCGGCTGCATGGTGCATATGCAGCGCCCAGCATGTATTCTTACGCCATGTAGCAGTATCAACTGTCTAGGTCTCATATCGATAAATTGGAAGAATTAGCTCCATCCGGAAAAGCATACTTGTTTCTCCTTTCTCTTTGTTCCTTGGGACACCCAGTTTTAGGCTGCTTTTATCTGCTAGACGAAGACATAACATCCAAAAAAGTTTCACTTCATATTCTTTCGATAGGTTGGCTTCGAATTCTTACTCTTATTTGTTGTGCTTATCACGGAACCGTTTGGTTCGTCAGGTCCCTCGCTCTCTTCGTTTATATGCAGCACGGAGTCCAGTGTTGCCCCAGTAGTCAGTGTTTAGATGCACCACATCGGTTTGAGTTGTTGACTTGAAAGATAAGTACAACTTCTGTGTCCAGACTACTCCTGAGTTCCGTGTGTGCCAATGGCTACTTCAGACATTGGGGACAGAGACCAGGTATCGGTTAGTTGATGGTGCAGTGTATTAACAAAATCAGCACCGGCCTTATTCCTGCTCTGTACGTTGGGATTTCTGTCAACGATCCCAACAGGCAAGTGTCCAAAGAATGGATCGCGCAAGTAGCCACGCCTAAGAGTGCCGTTTTAGGCGACGTCATGATGCTCAGACTCACCAATGTTTTCGTAGATCTGGAAAGCGGTGCTGGTACCGTTTGGATACAAAGCCGCCCAGTGGAGCCTCCAAATATGTTGCCAAGTACTACCAGGATTTTTACCAATTGCATGATTGTTTACTTGAGGATTTCTACCAATCCATCAAACTCCCTTTGCTTCCATGATTGCTTCCAGGAAATACGGATTCCTTCTAAGGAAGCTCGCAGCGTGGACCGAGCTAGCAGATAAGATGCTTATGGAAGACATGGTAGCACAGTGCGCGGAGTTGGACAAGTACTTGAACCATCTTTTGAAGATGGAGCACAGTCTTCAGTGTAATACGTTCTTTGACTTCATCTACGCTCCAACCAACAAGTGTGTTGAGTTCGAGAAGGACATGCAGCCAGTTTCGGATGATGACATCAATGACAATTTACACAAATACTCACTGATTGTCAGCTCCATGGTCAATAAACAGAAAGAATTTTCGTTTTCTCCTACTGCTTCATTGCCTCCGGTGTCAGTGGCCTCCAAGATATCCCACAGCGTCTCTTCGTTTAACCTATCCGATTGCTCCAACAAGAAATATCTGTTGTTCTTAAACCAGGTACACTGTCACCCTTCGTTCGCAAAGCTTCCTAGAGAGTCTAAACAGTCGAGAAATCAAGAAGGTCTAGAAAGTCTAGAAAGTCCACCACGGATAACCAGGCCACTAAGAAGTCACTCGTTTTCGGGCCAGAGAAAACAAACACTATACCGGAGTTAAAGAGCTCACAAACACGTAAACGTTCTACTTCTTTCTTTGCTAGTTACAATATCTCGTCGATTGAAGAGGACAATAGTCTTTTCATGTCTCCACACCGGGTTGGACCCGGCGAGGTCCATCCACAGAGCACTAAAATAAAAAAAAAGAACGAATTTTCCTTTCAGAGCAATAACGACTCTGATCGCACCTCGTGCTCTGGCCTGCCTGAATAGTGTGAGAAACCACCAATCCAGCAGAAGTGCCAATTTCATAATATTCAGCAGCTCGCTCCTGAAAGGTACTGCTGTAGAGCCTACAGATGATAATGAAAGTTGAACTGTAACTATTGATTCTGAGAGTCTAAGAGGTACTGATGTAAGGGTACATCAGTGCGGCAATGATAAAATGCCGTACGGGCATTTTATCAGACCTGCAGACAAATGAAATGGAACAAGCCAATTCTACGGCATTTTGAGCCAGTTGGTTTTGTTGGGTTGTAGATGATCATACGACTCTGAAGTGGATCATACCACTCTGCAGAAAGCTCGTATGATTGTTGAATCAGGGAAAAATGCCGTGGCAAGGTCATACGATACTCTGTTGAGTAAGACTCAGGCCATTGATGATCTCAAGCCATAAAGAATATATAAAGACGTAGGTCTGACCAGAATTAGAGAATGGTCAGAGAGATTTGAAGGTTATTACATACGTATAACAAACAGACTCAAATATACACCTACCAGAGAAACGACCTATACGGACAGAATGGAATTAACAGCTACTGCATGAACTTACAGTCAGTAGTTGAGGGTAAAATTCAACAGTAACACATGATTTAACTTTATGCAGTAACTGTCAATTTCACTCGTGTCCATGTAGATCGTTTATCTGGTAGGTGTATATTTGAGTCTGTTGGTTATACGTATGTATCACTCTTATGATCTCTGCCCCCTTCCAGGTGATGGGCAGACCTACATCCTTAAATAGTTTTCACTTAGTGAGATCATCAATGAACCTTTCTGGGATATCCCTTAATTCGCAAGCTGCTTATATATTTTACCCATCTTGAACAATCGTGGTTGCTCTCCGGGGTACTTGTGGGGTTTTCCCATCGGACAATGAAACTTCCGTTTACCACATCTCTTCCAGTTCTGCATATCATACTCCTGTGATATTACTGGTTATTAATTCCAAGAACATTATCCGAAGAAGTACATCATTACCTCTCCTGCTTCTCAGAATCTATTGATTCTGAAAGTCTAAGAGGTACTGATGCGTAAAGGCCATGCAGGCATTTACAGATGTGCAGACAACTGAATAAAACAAGCCAATGCCATAAATAGCATTAGGGCTATGTTGGGCTATGTTGGTCATGAGGATGATCTATAAACAATGACGGAAGTCGTGCCATTCTGCAGAGAGATCTATTAATAGATCAGGGTGAAACGTGGTAGAGATGTCCTTCCAGGTGTGGGTACGTAAGACCCGGTACAATGATGATCTCACTTAGTGACAACTATTTAAAGACATTAGTCTGTCCATTAAGTTTAAAGGGACAGAGAGTGTGTGATAGTAAGACAAAGATAACTGTGTGTTATCAAAACGGATTAGCCGATAGTCTTAAGTATATACCTACAGTATAAACGATGGATCACAATATGAATATAAACGGCTAATGCATGAACTTATCATCAAGTAGGGGACGGTAAAATTCTACAGAATCAATATAATCATTTTGGTTGTCTTATTTTGCACCCATGCAACCTTCTAATCGCACCATTGACTTAACTTCTCTTCCCTATGATATCTCGAGCATTTGTCATCAGCTTTTTGCCGCTATAGATCTGACGATATGCTTTCAGATAATCGAGCAAGTCAGTATACACCAAGCTTCATCCGTCGTTTTACCATTTAGTTCGTGAGATCTGCAGTAATGAGTTCCAGTTGAATGGATACGTGAGACCAGCCATTTCCACACTCGAATCGACGAACTTAGCTCGATTGTTTTCGAACCCTGAGAGTCAAAGTGGCTTGAAGTGCAAGGTCGTTTCATATAACGTAGAAGACGTGGCTCTGTTCACTTACGTCTTGAAGACTGACCAATTCTTACACTTGATTCGAAAACTAAACGTCAAGGTCAGAGAGACGAAGATATCCAGGATGAAATATTTCACTTTTACCGATTGGTAGATATTTTGGCTGTAGGTATTTCCAAATTGTCATTAGATCTTTCTTCTTCCACAGATAAGTCACTTGTGAATCAAGTCTGTCACTCCCTGCCTACATTCTCAAACCTCAAATCACTCCCGTTTATCTACGAAGACTCTTGCATGGAATCCTCTCAGTTTATCTTACCTGAAACTGTGGTAGATTTGGTTCTCAAGACCAGCCTACCGGTGGATTTTCAGTTGCGCAATAAATTGAAGTCTAACATAATACCAAAATGTGAAATGCTTGGACATTCCTCAGTGCTGATCGTTGCAATCATCACCTTTTTATCAAGTTAGCAATTTTGAAGTGACCTTCTGCATCCATCCTTTGGCGCTTCGTAGCTTATCCTTGGCTAATGTGAGATCTGATTCACTAAAGAAGATTTGTTTCTCCAACTTGTTTCAACTCGAGACTTTTACATTGAGCCAGTTGCAATTTCTTTACGCATATTTGCTTTCATACTTGAAGATTCTTGAAGAAACTTCGTGGTCGAAGACTGTCCCATAGGCATAACACCACCTAATTTCACATATTTGCCGAGCGAGCTTGTGAGTTTGACCTCGAAGACGACTCCGCTCCTGAAAATGTCTTTACATTACAGTACATAAGCTTAATCAGATTGAGTCTGCTTACCCTTCATGAGCCGCAATTACCTCTGTTACAGGCTTGCAGCATTTGTATAGCCTTAAAGCATTGAGAATCATAATCTGTTCCATTCCCACTCTTTTTGAGGCCATCTTCTAGCCAAATTTAGGCGAGCTCGGGATTACCTATCCTGAAAAATTCCACAAGTAGTGAACTTCCATTCACTTCATGATCATTGTCATTGGAGAATGCGGTTTTAATCAATCTAAATTATTCCACTTCTCTTGAGTGTATTCAACACTCGTACACTGAAGCTGACAGTATTCTGCTCCCTGAATGGTTGAAAGTTCTTTCAATCATGCGTTGCCCTTCGATCTGCCATGAACTTATGTTGCTGTCTTCGCTAGTCATATTGGACTTGGGGAGATATGAGCTAGCACCTATTGCAAACATTAAAATTTCAAGTGATTTAATCCAACTTGATGTCTTAGAAACAATTTAGTCATTATTGACTGTGAGGCTTTACCATATTCCTTGTAGCATTTGAAACTATTTTCTTGCTTCTTACGGGAAACTCACTGCAAGATACTGTTGCCTGAGCACTTTGCTGCTCTATCTTGGGGTTTCTGCCTCTTTAGCTATACATATCAATAACACCGTGCCTGAATTATTGATATTGTTCGAGACTAGAGCTGGGAAGGATGGAGAGCCTAGTGTAATGAAAATCTTTACATCACGAAATTTTTGTATATAGTTGTGCAATATTGGCCGAGCACAATGGAGGATACCTTTGGCATTAAGTAGCTTTTGATACTAAAGAAAAAACAAAGCATTCCGATTATTATTTCAGATTATTTTGAACTTGTTATTTACATCACCTAAAGAGATAAATAAGAAAGGCCTGGTTAGCTCAATCGGTAGAGCATTTGACTCTTAAACTAAATAAGGTCAATCAAAAGGTTGCGGGTTCGAGCCCCGCATCGGGCTTTTTTTTTTGCACCTTTGATGATTGAAAAGGCTGAAGGCAATGAGCTCAAGGAGTAAAGCCACATTTTGTTACCTTGTTAATTATGATGAATAGAAGTTGAATTCATCATGTAAAAAAGTCCCCTCATGATCGGAGTCAAAAACCGTTGGAATTTTCCCGCCGATATACGCGGAACGGCTAAATTGGTCATTCCGCAGTCAAGCGTAAGAGTCACCTCGTTCACACTGCATAAAGCTACAAATAATAGATGTAAGGCTGAATATGTCCTGGTAATTTATCTCTAGTGAAGATCTAATTTTTTTTTGAACGGACAGGTCATGAGCAAATCGGAAGATAACCAGGTTGCCTACGAGACTGCCCGCGATGACGAGGCGGTTGACTCGTTGCGTCCTTTCCAGATTGTAAAGAACTTTTCAGATAAGTTGAATTCCATAGGTGTGGAAGTTAGAGGAATCGAGAGAATCCCACCTTACGAGCGTTCCACCAATAAATTCAAGCAATTCATCACCGTGGTCGGACTTTGGTTGTCTGGGTGCGGAGGTTTGTCGTCGATGTCTTCTTTCTACTTGGGCCCTTTACTCTTTGGTCTTGGGTTGAGAAAGACGTTGATCACTGGTCTTTTGGGCCAGTTTCTTGGGTGCTTTGTGGCTGCCTACTGCTCGCTCATGGGTCCCAAATCAGGATGTCGGCAGATGGTCAGTGCACGGTTCTTGTTTGGCTGGTGGTTTGTCAAGTTGGTATGTGTGGTGAGTATTATTGGAGTGATGGGCTGGTCAGTGGTGAACTGTGTGGTTGGAGGCCAGATCTTGTCTGCCATGAGTAACGGGGCCATTCCTTTGATTGTTGCAATCGTCATAATTGCCGTTGTCTCTTTGTTGATCTCCATCGGTGGTATCAAACATTTGCTTCGTGTGGAGGCATTTCTCAGTTTGCCGGTCAACTTTGCCTTCTTGATGTTGTATGTGGTGGCCGCACAGAAATACGGGTACTTGTCGTTTGCTGACTCTCCTAATGAGGATGCAGCCACCATCACTGGAAACTCCTACACGTTTCTCTCGTTATGTTACTCGATTACTTCGACTTGGGGATCGATTGCATCTGACTACTACATTTTGTTCCCTGAAGACACTCCAGATGTGCAAATTTTCTTGTTGACGTTTTTCGGCATTTTAGTTCCTACCACGTTCGTTGGAGTGGTGGCCATTTTGGTGGGAAATGTGGCCATGAACTACGAACCATGGGGAGAAGCATATAAGTCCTTGGGTATGGGAGGTTTGCTAAATGCGGCATTCAGTCCATGGGGCGGCGGAGGTAAGTTCTTGTTATGCTTGATCTTCTTGTCGTTGATCTCCAACAATATATTGAACACATACTCTGCCGCTTTTGGTGTCCAGTTGATTGCTGTGCCATTCGCTAGAATCCCGAGATGGATCTGGGCGATTTTCTTGACCGCTGTGTACTTGGTTTGTGCTATTGTAGGACGTTACAAGTTCGCCACTATTTTAGGTAACTTTTTGCCGATGGTCGGGTACTGGATTTCTATGTACTTCATCATCTTGCTCGAGGAGAACAGCATTTTCCGCAGAGACAGATTTTCCCACTTATTTGTGAAGGAGTGGGAACAAGAGGGTGAGAAGCAGACTGCTGTCAGCGGAAAGTTGAACGGAATCCGGAGGAAGACCCACTACAATTTCAGAATCTGGAACGACTACGATCGCTTGACCCATGGATTCGCAGCCACCGCCGCATTTATCTTTGGAGCTACCGGTGCTGCAGTTGGAATGGCCCAAGCATACTGGGTCGGTCCGTTGGCCAAGAAAGTAGGTGGCCAATACGGAGGAGATATAGCCATGTGGCTTTGCATGGGATTTAGCGGAGTGGTGTATCCTCCGCTTCGGTACCTCGAGTTGAAGAAGTTCGGCCGGTAATTGAAGAATTAATTAGTGATAGTTACACATTTCGCACTGCATTATTATTAGTCACATTCGAGAAGAACTAGTTTGTAATTCAATTCCGCTCCCACTTTCAATTTGGCAATTTTGCAATTTCTTACAAATATGAAGCCAGGCTATCACTATCAGTCACACCTTTTGATTCAACGGTCGGAAATAGGATAGAAGGGCGCACTCCAAATGCAAAGGACTTGAGCATTGGCCCAATCAACAGCGAACACAGTGGGAGACCAATGTTATTGGAGCCGTTGTGGATGCAAATAGAACCAAATGGAATTGTACCCAAACAGAGCGATAATAAATATTGCATACGATAACATGCATGCAAGGAAATAAGAAACCAAAAAAAATATGTATAGGTGGTTAAATGAAAGGGAATTTCTATTTGTCGATTGTTTGTTAGCAATGGGAGCAAAAAGTTAAGAGCAAGAAATAAACAGTAAAATTGCATGTGTCAAGAGTTTGGAAGCAATTGGGGCGAGAAATTGAGAGCAAGAAGTTAAATGTGAAATTGTGTTTGTCAAGTGTTTGGGAGCATGGAAGCAAAAATTTGAGAGCAAGAAATTAAGCACCCACACACCACCTCTTGAAATGCCCTGAGCCCCCATAGTAAAATGCAAGGATGTCTCAATTTGCAATTCGTAAACTTCCAATTATCCTAACCCAGAATAAGTGGCCTATCACATTTACTTGGCAGAGTCTTATGTCCCAGCCGATTTGGAGCCTTTTACGAATTACTGGGGGTCTCAGTTCGCTCACAACTACACAAGTGCGGAAAGTTGGCCTCGCCCTGCAAATAACGGTGATCCACCAGATCACAATATCTCCGGTGCCAATGAAAAGACAGCACTGGGTGTTGTGATCGTGGAATACGCATATTGGCACGGCATTATATCTATGGAGAACAGCAAGAACAGGGATTACCTCCGTGTCGGGAAAGCCGATTGCACACGCTTGCCTATTCCGTCTGGTAGTGCAGCTAGCACTTACCCACTACTTGGCCCACAATAGCTCTATATTTGAGTCATAGTCTGGAATTACTAATCGTAATAGGGTTCACTATATAACGCCGCACATTTGTAGATTGACCGTTAGGGTCGGAGAATTTTCTTCACATAAATACAGGCTCTCCAATTGCTCCATGGCCTCCGAATCGTCAAAAGCAGCGAAGGACGACCCAGTGTGGTCAATCCTACCATCTTATTACATGTACCAGTCTACGTTCTACGGGGAGCTGGATCCTCCTCAGTATGCTGAAGCTTCCTCTTGCGACGGAGACACTCAATGTCATTCGCATTGGTCCGACGAGGCTGGCACTGCTGCTACCACCTTCTCTGGTAACATGGCGGCCGAGCCTTTGTACTCTGGCAGTTCAGAAACTCAATCCAATGGCAGTCTCATCATAGCTGATGAGCTGACATGCCTGTGGAGAGAGACCATTTTGGATAACATTCACCAATTACCCAACATGACCAATTCCTCCAATCTGTGTGCCCTGAATGTGGAGATGCTGGTTCATTTCACAGCCGAGGTTGGCGAAGCTGGAAAGAGACCCACATTAATAGACCCACTGAACTTCGAGTATAAACAGGGAGACTTTTTAAACGGCTATGTCTTGATTCGTAACAACGGCACGGAGCCAATCCCATTCGATATGTTTTATGTGCTTTTCGAAGGAAACTTCATTGTGGCCAATATAAAAGATCCAAAGGATAAGGCGCCAATCAAGATCCACAAGTTCTTGGAAATGTACGATTTCGCTGCGTCCTGGAACCATGCCGCAGTGAACCGACTCCTATCGGAGGAAGTGCTCGGTTATGAGTGTTGCTCACAGATTGATCCTAGTGATGGAACTCACTTGGTCATCGGGATGCACAAGAGAATCGAGCCAGGTAAATTGTACAAGAGATTTTTCACATTCAAGATTCCTGTTAGACTACTTGACTCAGAGTGTAATTATCACAATCTTTCAGGACATACCGAGTTGCCTCCTACACTAGGTATTTCCAGAAGTGAGAAGGAGTCTTGGTCGCATAGTCACAAGCCGGTGAATGATTTTTCTTTTATTGACACCGCCACGAATTACGGAGTCTTAGCCCGTTTTATTGGTAAGGCAAGCAAGTACAACTATCACACCAAGGCTGACAAGGGAACCAAGTTGATCAACGCCGAGGGTGACGAGTTCGTCATTCTCAAGGAACAAGTTTCCCATGTTCGTATACTTCAGGAGTCTCTTATACTTAGCGAGAGTGAGAGGGCTGTGAATATCGAAGCAACAAGGGTCTTGTATCAAAACTTTGTCAACAGAGTGAAGGAAAAAATCGAAATTGGTAAAGAGCTCAAAAAGGCCATACAGAATTTGGATGGCAAAAGCACTATCGATATTTCTACAATACTAGCTGCTGAAGAGGCTGTTCAGGCCAGATCGCAGGACAATTTGGTCAAGGCTCGTCAGCTCTATACTCGTTTTGACTCTTCCAGTCGAGATATCAAGATTGCAGCAGCAAAAGATCGGAATTACTGTATTGTAGCACCGGTGATGAAGAAGAGTATCTTTAGTACAGGCAAACCTTTGGGAACTTTGACTATCGTGACTCCAAAGAGTGAGTATCTATTGAACTACATCTCGCCTCAAAGATTCAGATATGGCGAGATAGTCGATGATGCCGCCTGGAAAATTCAGGTTCCCTTGGAAGTCACCTTTACACCTTCAAGTGTGCTTTCCAAGTCCACTCTAATTCCTGAGATCAATCACATTTCGGCTGAATTTGTCGTCTTTACATTGAAATCTAACAAACGACAAATTCCAGTGGAGTTGAACCACGATTTTCTATTCAGAAACGAAATTAAAATTTCCTCTGACTTCTACCTGACCGATCAATTCACAAATTTGATAAAGCGACCACTCCAGAAATATGCTAACGAGTTATACGCATTATCTCATGAGTTGGGTCTCAGAAATTTCAAAGTGGAGAAGTGCTTAGCGGAAGATTTAAGTGCCATGACTAATTTGGAGGAAAAGTACAATAACTTGACACTTCATGGTGTTGAGGTTTCAGACTCAAACGGCAAGATATACGATACAAAGAATGGTGTCAAGATCCCCTGGGAGAACCAGAAAGATCAACACTATACCAAGAAATTCTCTGTTTGCGTTGATGTTGCTAAAGCTGAAAAAAAGGTACCCAATCCGCAACCACTCAAGCCTGGCTACAAATCGTATAATGAGTTCACTTTGGTTCCAAGTTTCCAGACGTGTTTGCTTTCAAGAATGTATTATCTCCGCATAATCATTTTCCTTTCTTCCGACCAAGTGGTAGAGGTGAAAGTTCCGGTTTCCATCGCCAAGATGCCTACCAATTAATTGTTCTTAAATATTCTATTATATATGTGATGCTAAAGATGTGATAAGGGAACCGCGACATACACATGTAGCATTTATTTGATGTGAGTACCTGCCAACTCACTAGCAATATCGTCGACAGCCTTGTCGGAATCCTCCACAGAAAATCCAGCCAACTCCTCTTCCAATTGGTCCAAATCGACCGTGGCATCTTCATAAGTATCTTCACTTTCCTCGTCAGACTCATCTTCTTCTTCGCTATCAATTTCCTCCAAGTCATCCAACTCGTCGAGAACACCATAGCCTCTGTCCTCGAAAAGGGTTGTCAAGGCCTCAACATGTTCAGAATCCTCCTCGAATCTGTTACCATTTAACTCCAACACCTTCAAGTTTGGCAATTTCTTGGCGATCACATGCACCAACCTCTCCAAAGCATCACCCTCCAACTCGTTGTATTGCAATTTCAAAGTGTGGAAGTGCTCTTTCACTCCGCCCTCGTGAAGGTGGTCGATCAACACCAAAGAGCCCTTAGGCTTCAACAAACAGTCGTTCAAATTCAATTCGGTCAAAGACTCCCAGGCTCCCAAAGATTGAGCTAATGGGATAGCAGCGCTCGCAGTAATAGTGTTGTCTTGCAAATCAAGCACCTTCAACTTCTTGTTCTTAGACAAACCTTGAGAAATCAACTTTGCGATTCCAGCAGGTCTGATACCGTTTTGGTACAATCTGACGGTCTCCAAGTCGCCATGGTTTCTCAATCCGATGGCCAAGTAGTTGATGGAGCCGTTCTCCAATCTGTTTCTTCCGCAGATGAAGGTCTTTAACGAAGGCTTGCTCTTGGCCTGTTTGGCCATTGCCAACTTGAACAAAGACTTACCAATACGAGCACCTGCAAATGGACCCATACCGTTGTTGGACAAAATCAAATGCTCGACAGAAATGGCCTTGCCGAGGTAGTCCTCGATCGGGTCAATGGTCTGCAAGCCAAAAGCGTTGTCACTCAAGTTGACAATCTTCAAGTTACGACACTCCAACAAAGCTGGCAACAAAAACTCCAAAGATTGTGGGATTTCTGTATTCAATCTTCCGGTGTACAAGTCAGAGAAGTTGACCTCAGTAATTGTATCCTTGTGTTTCAAGATCGCCTTGCTCAACGCCTCAGAGGCCTCAATACCAATGGTGTTACCGCTTAAGTCAAGCTTGGTGACTTTCTCTAAGGCGAGCAAATTGGTGAGGTACGACTCGATGTCCTCTTTCTTGTCGAGCTTGAGCTGCTTGCCGGCAAGCGAGTAGGTTGTCTCGGGCGTGACGCCCACGTCTACATTGACAGAAGCCATCTTAGATAGAGTTTGATGTAATTAGATTTTTCCTGGTGAAATAGAAGTTTGCAGGTGCAGGAGGCAATGATAGGGTAAAGTAGACGGGAGAGAAAGCAGTTGGTGTTTTAAAACCGAGAATAAATGAAGCTTTCAGTGTGGTTAGAAACGTGACTCGAAGACCAAAATTGTTATTTTTAAGTATTTTCTTCTTCTGGCAATGTGAACTTGTTTGTACATTCAATTATACCCAGTGTCTGAGTAAATGCATTCGGGAGATAAAACTGCGAATGGTCAAATTCTATTCCAAAAGGAATCTCATTAATACCAAATGAAGGAAAAAAGGATAAGCACGAAACAAACCACAAGCATTTTTAATCACACCAAATACCAACCATCTATCACCAATTCGCCTTCTTTCCCTAAAGAGTCTATCGTTGCAACCCTTGCTGGTGCTACAAATTCACGTGATCTGGATCACGCGCTTCAACTTCCGTCGAAAGATTTTCTCAGTGATCTTTACTTGACAGTCTACACATCCATCTTCACTTAACCATGGCCCCTGCTAAGCAACCATCCACTTTCGAGCAAATCAGAAACTCGCCTGCTTTCACCGTCGCTGTGCAGGTCTCCCTTTTTGCAGCCGGTGTCGCCTTCATCCAGTCTCCTTTGATGGACTTCTTGGTTCCTCAGTTGTAACTTTGTACATAGTTAATACACCCCCAGTTTGTCAGCGATGTAGCGTCCCCACATTTGTGGACCCACTTACTTATGAAAGCTCATGGGATGTTTATTCACTACCATCTAGAAAACCTCACGCCATTACTGCCTGTGAATATAGTAATCAACCTTTCCATGATCACCCAAGGCAAAAACACCCGTACCCCAATACTAAGTATGGAGCCACCTTATCAAATAGTCAGGTGTAACCAGCGGCCGGTAAAAGATTCCCTTGGTTGGAGACCCGATCTGCATCATTGACCGAAAGTGGCGCCATTTTGCCCCAATTTCTTTATTTTAGTTTATTTTATTTGTTTTCTTTACACCGGTCCGTCTTCTTGGCTGTCAAAGCGTGAGCAAACGGACGGTACGCATTCCTCGGCCTACATTAGCCTCGGTTGACGGAGTTTCTCCGCAAAGTTCTTGCACATATAAAGAAGAACAAGGTCCCCCACACTTTTTTATTTTAACCAAATCATTGCAAATCATGTCTTTCGTGACAAATACTGTAGACTCATTGCCTCCGCCAAACCCTCAGGCTCTCATCCAAGGCGAGAGAGCCCAGAGCAAGTTTGATCCTGCGAAAATGCATGTCTTCTTGGAGTCATCCAAAGAAAGGGCAGAACAGTTCAAGACGTTGCTCCAGCAGATGGAAAGAGACCCAATCTTGAACAACGACACCAGATACTACGAGCTCACCAAGGAGCAGCAGAGAGAAATCACTGCAAAGAGAATCGCCAGATATGGCCAGTACTTAGAAGGCACCGATGGAAGCTTCGGAGGTGTAAGAGCCTCTATCATCAGTGTTTTTGACCCACAGGTGGGCACTCGTATTGGAGTGAACTTGGGTTTGTTCCTCGGGTGTATTCGAGGTAACGGTACCGATCTGCAAGTGGACTACTGGGCCAAGCAGAAGGAAACGTACATCTTGAAAGGCATGTACGGTTGTTTCGGAATGACCGAGTTGGCCCACGGTTCCAACGTGGCTGGCTTGGAGACCACTGCTACTTTTGACAAGGCAACCGATGAGTTTATCATCAACACTCCCCACATAGGAGCCACTAAGTGGTGGATTGGAGGTGCTGCCCATTCTGCCACCCATTGTTCTGTCTACGCCAGATTAATTGTGGACGGCGAAGACTACGGTGTCAAGACATTCATTGTTCCATTGAGAGACCTGAACCATAACTTAATGCCTGGTGTGTCTGTGGGAGACATTGGTGCCAAGATGGGCAGAGACGGTATTGACAACGGCTGGATCCAATTCTCCTCGGTGAGAATCCCAAGATTCTTCATGTTGCAAAAGTACTGTAAGGTGACTGCCGAGGGTGACGTGACATTGCCTCCATTGGAGCAGTTGGCATACTCGGCGTTGTTGGATGGCCGTGTGTCCATGGTGATGGACTCATTCAGATGGAGCGCTAGATTCGCTACCATAGCTCTCAGATACGCCATTGGTAGAAGACAGTTTAAGTCCAAGTCTCAGACAGACGGTACCGAGACCCAGTTGCTCAACTATCCATTGCATCAGCGCAGATTGTTGCCATACTTGGCTCAAGCCTACGTGTTCAGTCCTGGTTCCTTTAAGTTGGAGCACACCATTACCAAAACCATCGAGAATTTGGAAGATGCGGTGAAAGCCAATGACATGAAGAGAATCATGGGTTCCATCGAGGGCATGAAGTCCTTGTTCATTGACTCTGCTGCGTTGAAGTCCACTGCCACCTGGTTGACTGCTGACTGCATTGATCAAACCAGACAGTCGTGTGGTGGTCACGGTTACTCCTCTTATAACGGTTTCGGCAAGGCCTATAACGACTGGGTCGTCCAATGTACTTGGGAAGGTGATAACTCTGTGTTGGCAATGTCTGTCGGTAAGCCAGTGATCAAGGCTGTTTCTGCTGCCTTGCTGAAGGGCTCCAAGCAGAAGGGTTCTATTGCCTTCTTGAGCGAGGCTAAGAAGTGGGACAATACCGAGAACGTGTTCACCAACGCCGAGGACTTGCTTGATTTCGACAACGTGTTGAAGGCTATCGAGGTGTTGATCACCAGAATAGCTATTCAGGGAGCCAAGGTTGTTGCTGAGAACGACGGCAACTTCGACTCTGTTGGTGCTCCAAGCTTGTCAATTTCCAAGTTGAAGGCTCACCACTACTTCCTCGAGGAGTACGTCAGAAGAGTGAAGGCCAACGAGGACAAGGAGTTGAACCCATACTTGATCACCATTGGTCAATTGTACGCTACTGCTAATGTTGTCGAGAAGTTCTCTGGAGACTTCTTAGCCTACAACGTTGTTCCTAGCCAGGCCATCAATGATATCACCAACAAAGTTGTTCCATCCTTGTGTAAGGAAATCAGACCTCACGTTGTTGCATTGTCCGACTCCTTCCAGTACTCCGATATGTTGATCAACTCCCTGATTGGCAGATACGATGGTAATATCTACGAAAACTACTATGGCACTGTTAAGCAGTTGAATCCACCAGAAATCACGAAGGCTCCATACAGTGCCGAGTTTGAGTCCTTCTTGAACCGTGCACCAAAGGATGCCAGAGAGAGATTTGAGAGGGTTGGTGATGCTGCTTCGATCTTGTCCAAGTAAGCGAAAATAGTTATTTATGAATAGTTATGGCTCATGAAAAGTTTGCAATTACTTCCCAGTAGCTTTGTATGCTTGACTTGCTTAGTTCAATTGATAAAAAATTTCATCAAGATCACGGGACTGCCACTTGTCCGACTTGACGGCTGTTAACTTGGATGTGAATATCGATTCATCCACGGCTTACATATAAACCCCATCCAGTTGAAACTCAGCTGCGCCAAATCATTTTGCACCCTAATCAAAATCTGTGTATAGCACGAAACTCCTAAGGCCCAGTCGGATTGAATGATACTCAATTATGCCGAAAATCCTCCGTGGGTATGATGGAATGGTCTGATTTATCCTCTTTAAAAACTTCCGTGGAAGGCCTGTGATCGAGCTGAGGGGAGTTTACCCCACAATTTGATACTCGTCCACCTGGGTACAGGAATATTTAAGGCCTTTAGATCTTGGGCTTTGGAAAACTGGTTCCAATAAATTTGAACATCTCAAGAAATAAACTTCGACCATGCCTTTCACCGGAAGATCTCTAGTGAGCACCACTGCCGGTCCAGATCCTGCTGCACTGATGGCTGAGGAACGTGCCCGTGCTCTGTTCGACCCCACAGACATGCACAATATTGTGGAGGGAACTCCCGACAAGGCCACTAAGATCATGGAACTCTACCAACTGTTGGAGAGAGACCCTATTTTGGCACCAACTTATCATGATTATGAGTTGTCTCGTGATGAGAACAGAGAACAGACCACCACCAGAATTGCCAGAATGACCCAATATGTGGAGCTGGAGTCCTACAAAGACTTCTGGAGAAGACTCAACTTGATCACCTCGTACGATCCTTCCTTAGGCATTCGTATCTCGGTCAATTTGGGACTTTTTATCAACTGTATAAAGGGAAACGGTACTGATGCCCAGTACAGATACTGGTGTTTGGACAAGGAGGCTAAGTACATGAAGCAGTTGTGGGGATGTTTTGGAATGACCGAGTTGGGCCACGGCTCCAATGCTGCCGGAGTTGAAACCACGGCTACTTTCGATAAGGAGTCCGATCAATTCATCATCAATACCCCACATATTGGTGCCACCAAATGGTGGATCGGTGGTGCTGCCCACTCGGCTACCCACTCCTCTATTTATGCAAGATTGATCATCGAAGGTAAAGACTACGGTGTCAAAACATTTGTTGTCCCATTGAGAGATCTGAACCACCAATTGATGCCTGGTGTGAGTATTGGCGACATCGGTTCTAAGATGGGCCGCGAGGGTGTCGATAACGGATGGATTCAATTCTCTAATGTTCGAATCCCTCGTTTCTTCATGCTTCAAAAGTTCTGCAAGGTTTCAAGAGATGGCAAGGTCACGTTGCCTCCTTTGGAGCAGTTGAGTTACATTTCTCTTTTGCAAGGAAGAGTTGGCATGGCTTCGGACTCTTACAGAATTTGCGCCCGTTTTGTCACTATTGCGGTCCGTTACGCAGTTGGCCGTCGTCAGTTCAAGGGAGACGCAGTGAGGACACCAGGTGAAACCCAATTGATCAATTATCCTTTGCATCAGCGTCGTTTGATGCCTTACTTAGCCTTGGCTTACGCTGCTGGTATTGGTACTGATAGATTGGAGAGACAGCATGAAAGCGTTGTCGAGGAGTTGGAGGCAGCTGTCGAAAGAAACGACAAGAAGGCTATTTACAAGTCCCTAGGTGACACGAAGTCCCTTTTTGTTGACTCTGCATCACTTAAGGCCACTTTGACCTGGTTGGCTGAACAATGCATCACAGAGACAAGACAGGCATGTGGAGGTCTGGGATATTCCGCATACAGTGGTTTTGGTAAGTCTTATGATGACTGGGTTGTTCAGTGTACTTGGGAAGGAGACAACAATGTGTTGGGAATGTCTGCTGGCAGAACTGTGATCAAGAATATTGAAGACGTTTTTAACAAGAATTCTAAGATCACCGGCACATTGCTGTTCTTGTCCAATGCAAGAGAAAGTGTTGGAACCGAGCTTATGTTGAAAGAGATTTCTGACTTGAGCCCTGCTCACGTTCTTAGAGCCTTGGAGGTCTTGATGGTTAGAGTCGGTATTGCTGCTTCGGAGAAAGTCAAGGTTACCGGAAGTTGGGACCTGGTTTCCTATGAGAGAGTACTTTTGGCCAAGTTGAGATGCCACCATTATCTTTTGGAGGCATTGATTCTGACTTTGGAGAACTTATCGAAGCCAGATCTTCAGTATGTATTGGCCAGGGTGGTGAAGTTGTACTACTTGACTTCGATCTTGGAGAACTTCTCCAAAGAGTTTGTTGCTTACCTGGTCTTAACTCCACAATTGAGCTTGGCGATCACTTCCGAATTGATTCCGGCAACCTGCCTCCAAGTCAGAGAACAAGCAATTCCCTTGACGGACTCTTTCCAGATCCCCGATGGCCTTTTGAACTCCGCAATTGGAGTGTATGATGGCAATTTCTACGAGAATTACTTTAAGGTTGTCAAGACCCAAAATGACCCCACCAAGACCAAAGCCCCATATTCAAGCGACTTGGAGGCCATGTTGAACCGTTCTTCTGTCAATGACAGAGAGAGGTCGGAGAAGTCGGAAGAATCTGCCAGAACGTTGTCTCTGTAAGCAAGCGATGAGAAATTCGCGAGCCTACCGGTAAGTAATTAACTTAATAAAAGCGTTCAAGAGAACGTAAAAGAATAGAGCAAATGGTGACCCAGACATGAGAATAATGCTATCTTCATTTTTTATGTTAGTGAGAATAAAGACAAATTTAGAGCAATATACCAGATGGGGCAATTCCAGGTGGGTAAAAGGGGTAATCGAGATAATAGACGGGAAAAGCAAAAGTAGCGAATAGACGGGAAAAGTCAAAAAAGGCGAATAGACGGAAAAAGTAGATGAATTGGGACATGCCGACCACGGGCTATTTTGGGTTATTGTCAAGCTAGCAATAGTGGAGTTTTGAGAGGTGCGGAAAAGTAAAGAGAAAGTGCTTGGGACATTTATACGAGGCCTTATTTCGGTACTGACACCCCATAACATGGATGAGTTTGGGGCCCGTGCAGTAAATGAAAGGATCTTGGTAAATAATCTTTTCGGATTATGAAAACCATTGAAGCGAACCCAAGTGTATGAAGAAAAGTAGTGCACCAAATACATCTGTTTGGTTTCTATGTCGGAACAATAGAAATGGATAAGGAGTGACCAGATTGGAATCTTCAACTGTCACTGGTCACAAGCTGTCTGCAGGACTGCCAACTCACCATAAAAACAACATCTATCCCCCTCGTTTCCACAACAACATCTATTCAACACAAAAATGAACAGCGAAAAAATCGTTGCCATCATCTTAGGTGTGTACATCAGATAATTATGCTCCTCCCAGACTCACACATACTAACCCATAGCTATCTTTTTGCCTCCATTGGCTGTTTTCATGAAAGTAGGTATTTCAACTCCATTCTGGATTAATATTGTTTGCTGTATTTTCTTTTGGTTCCCTGCTATTTTGCACGCCTTGTACGTCGTGTTGAAGGATTAAGTACTTTAATAGAACCATTCGAATTGCAAATTGTGTAGCTGGTGGCTTAAAACCATCAGGCTGGCAGTATCGACTGGATAAATGGAAGTGCAATCACGTGGTCTTGTTCTCATCCGCCTTGTCCATGTCGCCACAAGACTACCGCCGACGAATATCTTTTGCCCGTTTCATCACGTGTTCCATCGACCATATCGCCAGCCAATCACAGGCCGGCTCCAAGTGGAAGCCAGTTCGCATGATTTTGGACTTTAAATGTAGCCCAGGCATAGCATGCGGACTCTCTTTTGCCTTGGGAAGCTCGAAAGAATGCGTCATTAGAAATGCTGTGCCACATTCCCAATATTCTATGAGTTCTTATCATTCGGTGCAGATTCGATCATATAGGTATGTGCAGGGGAACTCTAATACGTGTAACCGGAGTTGATTTCGAGCGTGGTAGCACACGATTAAATAGTAGGAGAGAAACGTCACGGGATTACCGCAACTCTTGTGAGCATGTCGTTTCCATTTAAAGGAGAGAACATCTTGGCAAGAGTGGCCAGACTATTCCTCGGGATCTTATCTGTCGCCTGCACATAAATTGTAACCCCAAGTCCTGATTAGTGGAGGTTCATTATCTTGACTCTCAAAAACATCCTCATATACTTGCTTCGAGCTAGAGAAGATTCACGGTTAGTTAAGAGAAGACAATATTCAATATGGCCGAGGAGTTGGATGCCGCTCCTTCAGTGGATCTTCCGCCCTTTTCCTTTCTGAAAAAGCCAATAAAGAGCGTTTTCGCTACCTCGGTGATTTCCTCGACACTTAATAAATCGTTTCCTGACAAAAAACCGGCGTTGAAGCCTACACTTAATAACATCAACTATGACGAACAGATTAGAGCTCCTCGAATGTCACTGGCCTCTCATTACACATACAAGCCCGAATCTCCCCGGCCTTTTACTGACCGCAAAAGTCTGACTCTGTCCCGATCAACATCGCATGAGCTGGTTATCGTGCTAGCGCAACAGAAATCAGAACCAAGCGACATCGAGAGCGAAACCGGTGCCATAAATGCCGAGCAGACTTCACAATATATACCGGCTACAGCTGACTTGAATCAGCCAACCAGGCGGAATCTGGAGCAATTAAAGCCACGACTTGGCTTGATTACTAGTGCCATCTTAACTTATACCACCAACAACTACTTTGAGCAACCCCATAAATTTGTGCCCCGAAGTGAAACCCACGGCCACATCCTGAAACCAAATCAGAGTGTGACTCGAAGCCGAAACGCGAGTGAAGATCAGGGCCAAAATGGACATGATGTGCCGAGTCATCGCAATCTGGACGTGGGCTCGGATATCCTGGACTCCACGGTGCTGCTGGACAGACTGAAACTTTTGCGTGCTATTGACAACCTCAACAGCAATACAACAACAGCGGAGCGAATGGAATTTGCTAAGAATGTCCACCAATTTGGGGGCCGCATGCGCTCATCCACCATGAGTGCCAAGGGCCCCGGAGTACAGCAGGTCTACAACTTAAAAAAACCGCTTTGTACGCCTGCGGTCTTGCGCCCTATATCTAAGGATGATGACGAGGAAATGGATGAGGTGGATCGGGGGCTGGAACTGGAGTCACTGACACCGATGGTTCTGATGACCAACTGTCCATTCCAAGTTCCAGAGTCGAGCGACGAGTGCTCGCAGCAAGAACCAACCCATGAACATTGGCAGCCAAATAATTCCACGGACCATTGCATGAAATGCTTTGAAGTGTTTGGCAATTTTTTCAGCCCACAAAAAAAGAGACGACACCATTGCAGATTTTGCGGAATGCTCTTCTGCGACGATTGCCTTTACAAGAGAAAAGAGATGCATTATTTCAAGATGGCCTTGCCTGAAGATAACGACCTGGTCACAGCCTCCGGCGATCATGTTTCCGCTGCTTCTCGCAGGGCATACAGTGGCTCGTCCAACACTAGCCCCACTGCGTCCACTATTTCTTCTAGCCTACTAGAAGAAACGGTCAGCGGAGTAATGATAGACTCTAAAGCTCGGCTTGTGGTTCCGCTCTTTCAAAACTTATCTAGGGAGGGTGCCAACACGCTGTTGCTTCAGTCGCGGTTCAAGCAATGCAAAATTTGCAAGACTTGCGGCCACAACTACCGGCGTCTTGTCACAACGATGAACCAGCGGCTCCGCAACTCCGATGACTTTGCTGCGCTCTATGTATTTATAGAAAACCCATACCTTGCGACGTCGCTCTCGGCACCCTCGGTGCTCCATGCTCCCATGTCACGGCGAGAAGAGAACCCACGGGCTCCCGAGAGAAGAGCGTCGTCATTGGCTACAAATGTTCAGTCTGACTGGACATGGAGCTCGTTTTAGCTGGCAAAGTTGCGTTGACCGCAATTTGGGTGCAAAATCCAGCGTCCGAGCATTCCGCATATGCAAATTAGATATCTTCAGTTCTCGATAATAGCGAATGCGCAAAGTAGCGAGTGTGAAAGTCAGCCGTATGCACAACGTAGCGGGACTAACAACAATGCCCCTATCCCTCAGACTACAAATTTCCAATTTTGGAGACGAAACGTGGCTGCCGGATTGTATGTGAACACCTGTGCCTCTCGCGTAGACACTGTCCCTGACGCGAGCACCGGGCGTGCACTACCCAATATTCCAAATCACCGTCCATTTCAGCTCTCAACGGAACATCTTTAGAGTTGCAGCTCTTTCTAATTCCATTATGTATCAGAAACCCAACCAGTTGTTCGATTCCGGCCGGAAAGTCGCGTCAAACAATCCGTTCCGTCTGGATGTTGCAGGAGGCTCCGTGATTAGATCGACCGCCCTGGCTCAATCGTCAAACTCGGCGTTTGAGGATTGGGTCCAAAAGAACAAAGAGCTAATCAATATGTCTGACGACGAGGACTTGCCTCCCCAAAGACCTAAATTTCCGGCCCAGTCTCGAACTGGCAGCGACAGCAATGTTAACTACAGGTATGTATTAAATCTCTAGGCCGAAAAACGGGCGGCTAAAATGGCTGGGAATGGTCATACATTTATGTAATGTGCACTGACGATTGTGGCACAGTATGTTTTTGCAGCGCTTTTCATTTTCGCAATATTTACATTGATTTTCCTTTGTTAATGTGGTTTCAATTTGACACTGTTTGCCCTTAGCATATCGCACATTCTCACCCATTCGCTAAAGTGGTTCTAGACGCGGCTATGAGAATCCGTGGTGCACGGATGTGTGATTTTCTTCCCCAGTTCGTGCAGTACATGACCAGGCCGCACGGTCACCACATAACCCTGACATGCATGCGCCACTAAGTGGCCCGAAAGGCCCTCGTGACGCTCCTTGCGATTATCTGTGCGATTGCTCACCGTCTGAAGACACTAGGCGCGCGCCATGGTGTTCTGTGCAGGTGGTGGTTTCAGCGTTCAATTTGGTGTTGTTGCTTGTGGGGAGACTACGCCGCCATTTCCGTTGCTAGCTATTTTTTTCGTTTTTACTAACCCTTTCCAAGAAAGATGTCCTCAAACAATCCATTCGCTTCCGCCATGAAGGGCGAGTTCAAGCACCACAGAGAGCCTCCTCCTCCACCTTCTCTGGCTGCTCAGCATCCTAAACCACAGCCTCCGCGGGAGAAGAAAGCAGCCGCCCCTCCTCCACCATCATACGAAGAATCTGCTGGCCGGGATGCTGTTTCAAGGGACTACCCTCAAGAGAAGCCGCCTTCATCTTCTTCTCACTCACAATCTCGCAGGAGCAGACCTCATCGGTCGCAGAGCGAATCTGCCAGACATAAAAGTAACGGCGAAAGAAGACACCTTCACAAGTCATCAAGAAATAAGTCGCCTTCGAAGAAGAAGGTTGCTCCGCACAACTCCAAGAACTTGGACACGATTGACAAGTTGGATGTGAGTGCATTCTACGGAGGCAGATTCCACCACGACGGTCCATTCGACGCATGCACCCCTCACAGAAACAAGAACGAAAAGAACGCTCCAGTGATGGCTTTTCCTGCTGATGGTCCAAACACTTCTATGAAGGCATTCGGACCAGGTGTCAATAATGATGCCCGTATGAACTTAGCCTTCGGCAATTACTCCGAAGACCAGAATGAAATTGTTGGCAGGGTCGGCACCATCCGGACAAATCAAGCACCAGTTCCAAAAACCAATAGAACTTCCAATGATCCACAATCTGCTTATACCCCTAAATTGAACCCATCGGTGGTAGCATTCGATGCCAATGAAAAAGCTGCTCCTATACATGGCCTGACCACTGCAGGTTTGGGATCCTCTACTTTCCTTGATGGTGCTCCAGCACCTCGTGGAGATGAATACTTGAATACTAACTCGAATGGGTTGAGCAGAAAGAAGTCGTTGGTGCAGAGATTACGTAAGAATAGTCAAAGCGAGTCAACAACCAGGAGATCGTCAAACGAGAACTCTGGTGATTATGGCAGATCGTCATTAAGCGAAGAGGAAACCGGAGGTGGCTCATCTCTATTAAGAAGAGTCAAGAGTTTGAAGGTTGGAAGAAGATAGTGTAATGGTTGTATTTGGTAATGCTGCCCACCGCCATTGTTAAAACTGCCGTCACGCCTTCTGGTTGACACGTTGTATTATAAATAAACTTGGGAGACAGGATCGTTGCACCAATGCAGCCTGGTTAGAATTCTGTCTGGTTAAATGTGGATGTTCCCTCTACGAAGAAATACAAATTTAGAGCATTCCCATGTATGCGGTAACAGCCCAGTTTGTCTAATGCTCGAACGTGTAATCACGAAGTCGTGCGCGCACCATCACCTCAAGTGCCAAAGAATTTTTTATAGTGATTACCTACTGGATTTTTCACGACAAAACTATGTTCAGGTCTTCTCCGGCCCCTCGGACATTGAGCTTCGTCTCAAGGAGATCGGTGTCGTACATTCTCAGCACTATTCCACTTTTGGAGAATCTCAGATCCACCAACCAGAATTTTGATGGTCTTTACTCGAATAAATCACTTGACGAATTATGGTTTAGCCGTGGCCAGGCCATCGTGAACAAGTTGAACACTCAGCTCGAGGAGAACAAGGTTACTAATCCCCCAGCTGACTTGAGCCAGTTGATCACGTCCACTTTCAACAAGCCAGCTTTGGAAGGTGTGTATGCGCAAGCTTCATTGTTGCACAACTTACAATTTTGTCTTGAGTCCTTGAAGCCTAACAGTGATGACAACGCCCAAGCACGTGTTTTCAAGGCTGACGAATCTGCATTGTTGAAGACACCTTCGATTGCCACAGAATTCTCCAATGAGCCTCGAGACGAAGCGTTGGTTGAATGGATTGAAGACTCTTTTGGCTCTATTGCCGAATTCAGAACGCTTTTGCTCAATAGTGCAAGAAGTATCAAAGGTGATGGTGTCACTTGGTTGGTTGCGCAAGCCACGTACTCTGAGTCTACTTTGCGTAATGTTTCCGGCTCAGACTTGTCCTACAACAAATTGGCTGTCATGAACACATACAACGCAGGAATAGTTGATGACTCCATCAGATCTGGCCAGGTGACCAAGTTGAAGCAGCAGAAGGCTGCCAAAGAGGCCACTTTGAAGAGAAAGCAGGAGGAGCGTAAAGAGCTGGAAGGTTTGACATCTGAAGAGGAAAGCTCCACTCCAGACAAGGACCCTTTGACTTTGGGTACTGTGGAAGAGGCTGAGGAGGCCCTATTGTACCTGGACAAGAAGTTGGTGCCTTTGCTTGCAATTGACGGTTCCATGAGAGCATACTTGAGAGACTATGGAGTGTACGGCAAGCAGCAATATTTGGACAACTTGTGGGATTGCATTGATTGGACCGTGGTAGCCAACAGAGCGCCACGCAGGTTCAAACCTTCGGTGGTTTTCGAAAACTAGGAGAGTTGTACATAGAATGAGAAATGTGTAATATATAGCAAAACGTCAATGGACAGCATTTGGCTAGCAGGGGTTGTACACAATTGATTATGAAATGATTATTTATTTTGTTTTGTTCAAGTACGGTTTCATTAAAAAAGTTATAGACCAGTGAAAATCAAAAACATCATCGATGCACCAAGGCATGGATGGATTTTATATTGCAAGGTTCGGGGTGATACCGCTAAAATAAGCAATCCAAATCCCTTCATGTGATCTGTTCGGACGGTATCACTTTAAATGTTCTTTACAGCTTGCAGGTAAAAATAAAGATAGGAATAAAAGTGACATGATGGGAAAAGTCTCCCATGTTTATTAGAATTATCAGGTTTCCTCTTTGGGTATATCCATCCATGGCGTGGCTCATGCGTCGGCCATTAGTTTTTAATCACCTTCTTTACAATCTTCTCCACCTCATCCCAGTCGTCAGTAGGAACTCTGGTCATTTCAATATTTCCAAAGTACTTCTGGATCGCTTGCAATGTTTCATAGGATTTCTTGTCGTGAACAAATGAGATGGAGACACCAACACGGCCAAATCTTCCAGTACGTCCGATTCTGTGCAAGTATGTGGATGGATCTGGGTTTCCAACTTGGTCAACAGGTAAGTCGTAGTTGACAACCATAGAAACAGATGCAATATCAATACCACGGGCCAACACGTTGGTGGTGATCAAAACCTTAGATTTACCTTCTCTGAAGTCATCGATCAAGCGGTCTCTGTCCTCATTCTGCAAACTACCATGTAAAACCGACACTGCGTGTCCCTCATTCTTCATTAACATGTACAACTTGTCGGCAGTGGCCTTTGTACGGACGAAAATGATGGAGGAACCAATGGTCAACAATCCGTACAACTCAGACAACACCTCGAACTTGTGGGCCTCGGAGTCACAGTCCATATACAACTGCTTGATGCCATCCACATTCAATTCCTCCTGCTTCAACTCCAACGAGTTGGCGTTAGGAACGAACTTCTCTGCGTATTCTCTGACCTTATCTGGGAAAGTGGCCGAGAACAACACAATTTGAGCTGTCTTGGGCAAAACCTTCTTGACACGTACACACTGATCGCCCAAACCTTGACCGTCCAACATGTTGTCGGCCTCGTCCAAGACAAAAACTTTGACTTTCAGAGTGTGCACCTGCCTCCTCTTGAGGAGATCCAACAAAGATCCGGGCGTGCCAACCAAGATCTGTTCGTTGAAAACGGTGTGGGTAGTGAAAGTGCCAGGAACTACCAATCTGCTCTTGATTTTGGTAAAACGGCCCATGGTCTGGATCACTTCAAGTGTTTGTCTCGCAAGCTCTCTGGCTGGAGCCAAACAGATGGCCTGGACGGACTCATCGTCTTCGTCTACTCTCGACAACATGGTCAAAGAGAACGCAGCGGTCTTACCTGTTCCTGACTGCGACTGGCCAATCATGTTGGTAGGAGGGTTCTTCAACAAGAGAGGCAATGCCTTCTCTTGAATCTTGGATGGCTTGTTGAACTTCATGGCGTACAATCCCTTAAGCAACTCCTCCTTGAGTCCTAGTTCTTCAAAGGATTTGACCGAGAAAAGCGGAGAGTGTGGGTCGGCCTGCAAATCCGCCAATTTGACCTTGACCTCATATGTGGACTTGATCAAGTTAATTTCTGGGTCTTCTGGTTTGGCGTCCACTGATGAATCCCCAGATAAACCATTTTCGGCTTCCTTTGACTTGTCGGAAATTGCCGTCGTCGCTTTGGCGCCGACAGACCTAGGAATATCTGCCTCTTCTATCGATTTGTCCTTGGATTCGTCTGTTTTCAAGTTTGCAGATCCATTGGTTGGAGCAGCAGCACCGTCAGAAGTGACATGTATGGGTGTACCGTCCTTGTTCAATGATAACGACGAAAGCAACTCTGAGGCGTCCGAATCCTCTCTAGCTGACATATTGATAGATGTTGGATGAAAATAGATTTAATTGAGGAATTTTCGATGTTCGAGTATATGGCGTGGTGTACGGGTGTAGTGAGCTAGTGGTGGAGATCAGTAGAAGTAAGTGGTCCTGAAATCTAAAAGAGGAGTCTTGCTTGCAGTTTAAGAATTAATTAATTATATTTGAAAGCCAGAGGTAGGGCTTTGAATCACAACATTTCTTTGAAACATGTCGTTGCGAGGATTTGAGTGGTTATACGAGAGTGATAACGGTAACGTAGTGGAAATAAGGGTTTTAGGAGACATTAGTTGAGGAGGGACATTGTCATTCCCTTTGATCTGAAGCTTATTTTGGATTTCATCCACAAAGCTCTTAAATTTTGATCATTCTGTAGTTCCATAGTTTCTATATTTAGTATTACCCATATTGTCCAATTACAAATGCAAATAGATGTTTTCGTCAGCATCGTACTTATCTGTTTTGAAAATCTCGTCCGCATCGATCTCATCCCAGTACCGTTCCAGCCTTTGCATGGCCTTCTCAGCAGCCAGCTGGAAAAATGACATAAACAATGCGTTCTCTACCAAGTAGATGCACAAGTCTTCTCCTTGGTTATTCAACTTATCCTGTAACTGTCTGATCTCATTGGCTTCAAAATCAAGACTCTTGCGGTTGCCAATAGGAACGATGGAATCATCCATGCTCTTGACAAATTCTTTAATGTTGGATAGATTAACTGTGCGGTGCAACTTAGCCGGACTGGATGGTGGCTCCTCGACAAGTCCGGTAATGTAACTGGCAAACTCCAGAAATGCAAGTGGACTGTATTCGGTTGTGTCCAACTTATTGTCCTTGATAGGCGTATGGGGTGATAAACGATCCAAGGAAAGCGTCTCCATCGACACCACGTCACACGGCTCCAGACCCATTGTGGCTAATGTCTTCTCTTTGGAAGAACTTGGGGTTGCCCGTGACCTGAAGAGCTTCAGAGCTCTGCGGGACTCCTCGATCCTATGCACGCCGGAATTCTCTTTGTCTTCGCCGTATCTGGAAGATGCAACAAAGACGCTGTGACGTTTCGGCGTAGGAGCAGTATTGGTGTTCACTGTGGCCATGGCCTGGCTTAGAGTTCTGGGTTTGCTGCTAACGGCATTCAAATCTTTGGATGATGATTTACGGCTTCGAAGCGACATGAGAATCCCAGAGTTGCGCTTATCGGAGATGTTTGAGACGCTTTGGCTGCGAACCATCGGGTGAGAGTTTAAGATCAGAGCGGGCACCCGGCAAGGCAAGTAATAGGGAAGAATCAAAAGAAAAATTCTAGGTTTGCTACGCCAACGCAGCTATGAAGCACAGGCTTCATCATTGCTGCAGTCAGTATTCGACGTCGTATGCATGCACACTGATGTTGACGTCCACGGTTGTAAGTACTCCTGCAACGCGAACAAAGGCAGTCTGAAGATCGTTCGCGGCGCGCCAAATCGTCCCATGCCTCCATGTGCATTCCTCAGCATTTTACACGATTCATGCAGTGTCTTGCCCTCGCTGCTTATATCAAATTACCAGTTCGCACGCTGACATGATAATTTCTATCTGCTATCTGCTATCTGTTTATTATGTACAAGAGTTGCGGCCGCATTAACGAGAATACTAGCAATCAGAGCCAGTTTGCGTATTTCGTCGATTCGGTGATTTGATCGTGGGGAACGACCAGTCCTTTCACCTTCTCAATGTATTTGTGCATGGTGTCTGCGTCATCCGCACTGCAAGTTGCGTCCACTGGGATTAATCGACTCAAAAATGGAGTTTTGCCGGAGTATCTTTTCACTTCGGTAACACTTTTCTCCATCCAGTTCTCCTTTCTTAACTTGTTTCCCTGAGCATCTCTTCCGGCTAGAGTTCGAGTAATGTATGTAGTAATTGGTTGCCGGATAATTGCGTCTAATCCTTTTGGCAAGTAGACAACAAATGGCTCCGGTGAGGCAAACTTACCGGTTGGAGTGATGGAAATGTAACCTAGCGATCGTATTACAAGATCCACGCTTCCGTAGAATGAGGGAATGATGTACTTAACCAAGGTTGTCTTAGATGAATCAACAACATATACGTCCTTCAATGTTGGGTATTGCGAGGGGTTCTTCCACACGTCGAGCGCCTTGTCCATGTCTCTGAAAGTGTGCGTCTTGTGATTGATCATGTTACGAACTTGAAGCATGGTATTCGACGGAACTTGGAGAAAGAACAATCCTCCCACTGTGAGAACCTGCCCACCTTTCACCGTGTCGTAGTGAGACTTATAAGTACCGACCTTGTGCATTTTGAGACCCTTGTGAAGGTGTTTCATGTCATCAGGTTTCATAAACTCATACAACTGAGAATCCTGGGCACTGGCAAAACCAGGGACATCGTAGATGGTTACATTTCTAGAGAGCTCAAATGGGATATTTCCTCTTGTGAATCCAGGCATGTAGGAAGTGCCTGGTCCATTTTGCTTCTTGAAATACTTGATTGTTGCCAAATTATGCTTGATGAGTGCCTGACGTGTGGTTGGTTTTGCACCATGTGAAATGGCAGAATCATCCAATTTCTGTAGGCTACGATCACGACGAGCGTTTGGAAGGCTCTGTCTATGCTTCTGGGCCACATGCACGAGTGACAGGATCAAGGTCGACTTACCACTGTTCACCCATCCGATGAAGTACAGGTTGTCTTTCACAACCAGAAAGAGTTTCTCTGTGTGCCAGTCAGTTGCACCAGAAACACAGTGCACATTCTCTTGAGGCACATGGTAGGTCCGCCATAGGTAATCCTGGAAAAACTGAAGTCCATATTTGGTGGCAGTATCCTTCTTTGCAAAGAAAAGATCATTCTTTGTCACCACAAATTGCATGCTTTTGGCAGGTCGATAGGTGAAAACATCCTCGTTGAGAGACATCGGGAAATCAAGAGCATTCACCACGTACACTAAGTTGGCATGTGGGGGAATAGACTCCATGACCTGAGACACGGTATCGACCTTATATTGATATGGTTCAAATATGGAACGGAACAACGCATCACGGCACCGCGTACACTGAACTTTTGATTCCTTTTGTGGTTTTTTCTTCTTGGAAAGCTCACTACCGGCATCAGGCACTGAGGCAGGTGCTCCATTAAGAAGAAGAATCTTATCTTCCTCAGGAAGCTCTCGGAGGTATTTTTCATGGACTGAATCCTCACTTTTCATGAACGTTTTCGAGTATTTTCGATCGAGAAAATATCCAGGCTTTGATTTATCCTTACTCTGTAGTAAAACTCCACATGATGTACATTTGGGAAGGAGAGCATCTGTGATAAAGGAAGAGATGTGCGATTGTTCAACTGAAGAAAAGAAGCGACCCGCGAAGCTGACAGTTGGCTGTAGACTCCAAACTACTGACGGCAGCCTAATTAGACGCACATCTCTCGCAACGAGTTTCAAATTCCTGAAGAACATGGCTCTAGACATCTCTTGCAAAAGCCAGTAGTAACTCACTGGCGATGATGCACGTGATAAACTTCAAGCTAGATCACGTGCTTCGGAAAAGATACTGTCGGATGGCGTCTCTAGCAGTTGCTTCCAACTATTGACGCGAAGATGCATAAGCTTGTCTCAGTTTAAAAAAGTGCCAAGAGTTCGTGCAATCAGTATACGTTATGTCGACTGATGTAGAACAATTAGAGTTGCTGAACTAGTACGAACAATTAGACCGAGAAATTTCTTCTGCCGTTTTTTCTACCATGAACTAGTGTGTTAGTGCGACTCGGATATTAAGGAAGACACTCTCATTTTGGCTACATAGCAAAAACCTGAAAAGCAGTCAGTGCTACTTTTTATCTACTGCGCAGAGGTATAACATGTGGGTTATTTTGCATAAGCAAAAAGAATTTCATCCACTGCACCAATAGCTTGGTACTTATCTCACTTGTCAGCTAGTGGTTGATTTTGTGGCAAAATGGAGACTTGGTTTTTTGGAAGGTGGGATCCGCCATTTATTTTTTCTTGCACTTGAAGTACAGGCCGCTGCAGTATGTGGCAGTTGATGCATGAAGGCTTCGAGCGACCACAACATGAGCCTACGGATATCAGTACCGAACTGTGTTGGTACCCCACTGATGGAACTACAGTGCTGTGTAGAGCTTCATATACAGAGATTCAAATACCAACGAGATTGTGTAAGAATCCACGATGTTTCGAGCAAAATCCCCCCATTGAGCAAACCCCAAGCCTCCAGCCAGTATTCTGCTTTAAGGTGTGTAGTGTGTAATGAGTAGTCGCAGTGCTCCATGCATAATCGATCGACAATTCATGTCGTGGTCGGGCGTTCTCGTGTTTGCTTCGGAGATCATTAGCGGCTATTTGCGCATAGTGATTGTTGTCAGTTGGTCTTCGTAAGTGTGTGTTTAGTTAGTTGGGGGCCGATAAGGCGCCAGAAATGGTAAATGATATATTGTCTAAGCTCCCCATGGCATCCGCGAATCAACGAAATTTTGTCGTACTAATGCGGCAGTGCGCATTCATATATAGGTGAATAAATTGCCGTAAAGTGTATGAGGTCAGATTGACGCATGGATTGTAATTCTACAACACTGCACCGTTGTGATGCTTTTTTCAGTGGCAAGTGAACCATGGTAACACAGCTTGGCTGGCCACACAGGCCACCTCACATCACATCACATCACATTGGGAGATAGGAGATCACGCGCTGCGGGTTTAAACTTCCAAAGCCGAAATAATTACTAAGCCTCCGAAAGTATGCAAGTGTGATACAACAAGTGTAGGTGATAGCAATGTGCTTTGTTCAAGAGCAATACCAGCACTATCTATCGGCCAGCTTAGTGATACGTCTTTAACACTTTTTGAGAGAATATGCTCGTAATCAGTGACACATTGGTGACAGAGACAGTGTATCACAATGCTGAGAAGCCGTAATAAAAATCTTCCACACACGAAGTCAAAATCATGGTATTTGCCGGAAAAAGCATTCTTACAAAAAGACCTTCAAGTGTTGGCAGAATGCGTCAGTCTCCTTATTTTAGTGTACAAAGGAGAAATAGAGAGAGTTCATATGACTATGTTCGATTACATGCATCGTTCCTACTATCAGTGTGAAGACGAGTTTCTTGTGAAATTAATTTTTTTATTATCCGGCACATCATTCCAGGTCCACTCATAGCAACCGGCAACACTTCCATGTATGCAGCCTCGTTAACTTTAATCGCGATACAGTCTGCAGCAAAAACGGTCATGTTGACCATCCCACATGAAAACTCTCTCTTGTGCATGATACCATGCAGTCTACTTCACTTAGACTACCTTCGGTATTGCGGTTACAATAAGCGCGCCGTCATGCTGGAATCAACTGATCACACGGTAGGCCGAGGATGGCGCCCGCAAATCCTATTATTGTGGGCAAATACTCAATTTCTCAATGCTTGCAACAGCTTTGGCAGATCCAAGTATCAGAACGACTTGCATTGATGAGAAGGTTAAGTGCTCTTGTCGTTTAAACGATAGGAGTAGATAGCGGGCCGGGGGGAATAATCCGGTCGGTTTAAGTAGGCGATCCGGTCATTCATGAGTACATTAATTTGCGAGATCATTGGGAAATTTTCGGGCAGATGGTCTGGAAAAATGTTCATGTATCATGGACGGGGCCGCAACACCCATGCACAATCCGTGATGAAGCATGGACACAGCAGGCGAATGCCGAGGACGAAAACATAAAAGGGGTAGTGATGAGACGTGTGTTACCTATGGGCTGAAATGAATATTTTTAAGGTTGGAAGTTTGCTGGGCAAAGCATATGATCCCTCGTGGAGGCTGTGGTAAAGTAGTATTTAGCCATACAATTGATCACATCCGTGGAAATTTCGTATACTAAGCAGGCACAAAGGAGAGGTGCAGGTACATAGTGTCAAACTATGCATGGCACAGGTGCATCATAAATCTTCTTGTGTAGTGGATGTACTTAACGCGCCTTGTTTCTTGCAGGTCATGGAACTTGACCAGATACACCGAATGCACGTAGCAGTAACTCATGGTGTGGGTTAATCCAATACCCAACCATTGGTAGAAATAGCACCTGCATCACCAAAAAATACAAGACTGGACATTTTTATGCCATCAACAAGCCTCGCATATACACTTAACCGGGAGAGACGGCTAAAGCTAGTGAAATTTTGGTGTGCACATTTCAAAAAAAATTCTGCTGGTTCCAGACATCATTTCCGAGATATAAGAAATTTGCGAAAACTCAAGAACCCACAACTGCTAACGCCACCTTGATCTGAAACGGATTATTTTATCAGCGTGACATATATAATTTTCCTTGTTTTATGTCTCGATGTCAATGATTGCCAACAAGTTTGCCGTTTGTGTGGCCTACCAACCAGCATTGGCGCCAAAAGTTTCGGCGATCCACTTCAGGGCAACATGAAAGTGTCGCCCCTGCAGGGAATTGGTAGTATGCAATATGTGCTAAACTAAAGCCTGCGTGTGTATGTGGGTACGGGATAGAATGTGAGGCGATGTAGGAATTAACAAACCTGATCCTGATATTGACCAGGGGATTCTGCAGCACCCACAGGGAATGCTGGAACTCCATGTTTGGTGAGACATTGCAGTTGTTGGGATTATGCGACAGCAAAGAGCCAGGTGCGATTCAGGCTGCTAGTGGGGTAAAGTCCAAATCGAAAAGAAACGAAACCGCACCAGAACGGAAATGTCGAGTTGGAAAAAGAGAATTCAATAATGGATAATGAAATTTCAATCGCATGAGATGTCGAAAGACGCAAGTTCCAGCAGACACAAACTTCTGCCCGAGGCATACAAAGACACTTGAACAATTGCCGGGAAATTAATACGCGGAAGTGAACAATTCACTCATTCACCTGTTGAGGATGCATGGGTGATTTGCCACCATTCTTCGATGCATATAATAGCACTACTATGAAAAATGAGGCGCCTGTTGCCCGCAGAAACTCTTGCATGTGCTGTCCAGTGCATCGCGCCAGGCTGCATGCATGGAGGTGGCGCTGCTTATTATACTGATTGTATGTGCGTAATGCACCTCCTTACTGCAATACGCCTGATGTCTTGCTCGTTAAATTTAGGCAATCCAAAACTTGGACGCTGGCCTCCCAACGCCTTGTTTTTGTTTTTTTCCGTACTTACACCACCCTCTTCTTGATTACCCAATATTCACTTGATTCGTCTAGGCTCCAATCTGACCATTATCTCCGTTCACCTTCTTCTTTGATACCGTTCTTCATTTATTTACGGCATCCACCAAAATTTCAACCAACAATCTTCATTGACTTTTCTTGCCAGATAATACCTTCCCATCAAATCTCCCGCCCGCCCCTCAACTCCATAGCGTTTGAACCTGTGACCATGGGTAAAAGATCTGCTTCCACGTCACCTAGAGTGGCCAAGCGCCTGAAGCATGCCCGCTCATCGTCGAAGCAACTGTCATACCTGCTGTCAGCATCCGAAACTTGGATTGCCGTGGGAAATTGCGCCACCACCATGGGTATGATATTGGTTGCAATAAAACTGTTTGAGTCTGCATTACAGCACAGACCTGATTCCGTCGAGGCGTTGATTGGATGGAGCTACTCGCTTCGAATGAACGACATTAGTGCCAACGAGACGGTGGGCTGTCAAACGTCGATCCAGGGACTCACGAGGGCCGCCGAACGGTACTCGGATCTTACAAAGAGTCTGAAGTTCTTCCGCGAGCTCACCGAATGCTACCTTTTCGTCGGGTTGAACGAGCAAGCACACCAGCTGATTCAGCTGGCCATGCAGCTTAAACCTAACGATCCCGCTCTCTGTCTATTGCAGGCTCAGACACTCATTCGTGCTGGCGCCAGGGCGCAGGCTGTATCGGCGTTGACCCACTGTCTTCTGCTTTTACCTTCCCTGCTTGCCGAGTTCTCTAAAGTTGACATCGAGACTGCTCGGAGTGCTCACGCAGAATTGGCTGCCATTGCGGCTGCTGACGGCAACATCGATCTTCTGATCGCCGAGTTGACAGCAACGCTTCTGTTGCCTCCTCCGCCGTTGGCTAGGGCCGACGAGCACATTGCACTCTGGTGTGCGTTTGCTACTGCCAAAGAACGGGCCAATCGTATCGGCGAGGCGTTAGAAGCGTGCGAGAGAGCAGAGGTAGCTGTGGGTCCTTCTCCACGTATTCTCATCACGCACGCCTACTTGCTTTTGTTGAATGACACGAATGGAAACGCTGAAAAGGCCGTTGACCTCTTGACGAAAGTGGTGGAGGCAGAGCCTCAAGAGTTGAAAGAAGCCAAGAAGTCAGAAGACGGCAACGAAAACTCGCCAGGAGACTTTTTGCCGTGGTATCTACTTGGTAAAGCCTACAATCTACTCGAATCTCCTCGCGCAGCCTACGACTCGTACCAGATTGCCTTGAGACGAGCTAGCAACCTGCCCATTACTTGGTTGGCCGTCGGTAAGCTCTACTTGGAGTTAAAGCAGCTTCCAGATGCTTTAGCTGCATACTCTCAGGCGCTCCGGCTACAGTTAAATGAGAACCTGCCCGGCACTGCCGCTGCATGGGAAGGATTGAGCTGCGTGTACGAGCGCTGCGATGATCAGCTTGCTGATGCTGCAGATGCATGCTCGAGAGCAGCCATGTGCTATCGTGCGTTCCACGACAACGAGACCGCCGACTACTTTAATAACAGAGCGAAAAACTTGCAGGCCGCAGCACTGGGCAACGGGCCGGTTCCTGCGTTGACCCAACCGCTGGGCGTGCCAAACTACTTCTTGCGTGATCTTGTAACTTTATTACCCTCGGAACGGATTGCCTTCGTCCAGGGTTTTGGCCAGAATAAACCTGGTACCCAGAATGGCGAGGAAAACTCCAATGCCAATGTTAAGAGAGAAGGCAGCGTTGCTACTCTCCAAGATCAATCTGCCTCGCGTATTAAACCTTACCCCCAGTATGCGCCTCCGCAATACACGGAGCCTTCATATCCCGCACGCACTCAGGGCAGAGGTTTCGAAGGGCCTATGGGCCCCGGTGAGAACGGGCATCCAATGGGACGGTCAATTCCTCCACCCATGCCAGCACAACCTCAGAATTACACCAACTCGCCTGGTCCCCTTCATCCGTCGCATCCCGCTGACAGAACGCCCCAGCCAATGCACCAGCTCGCGCAGCCATATAAACCAGACAACAAGCTGCCAGCCCAGTTGTCGCAGCAGCTCCCTCCTCCCGCTGCACGTCACTGGCCTCCACAGGAGCAAATGGCGGCTCACCAGTCTCTTCACATGTACCAGGGTCCTGTTCCTCTACAGGGTCAGTACCCACCTCCACCAAATGGCATGATGACTCCACCTCCCATGCAGCAGGGTCCCTCGCAAGGTCCCCACCGATCTCCTTTAGCACACCCTCACGTAATGGGCGAAGGGTACCCAATGGCTAATCATCCGGGATACGTGTACGGGCAATACATGCCCATGCATGGAGGAATGCTTACTCATGTTCAGCCTTACGCCGGGGCCACTAACTGGCGTCAGTGAACTTGCACGAACTACCAATATTATTCAAAACTCGGACGTGATACCTGTGTATCTATGTGCGCAACTCTCAACTGGCATTTCATTTATCTTACAAAAACATAATCCTCATCTATCAGAAGTAGCTACTACCAAGCTTGGTGAAGCTGCCCCCACTCTGCTTCATATACGCCTGATTGTAGATTTGATCCAGCTTTAAGCAGTGTGACATTGTCAAAATGCATCCCGGCTTTACCTCCTGCAATTATAATTCCGATGTTGCTTGTGCTTAACGGCAAAACATCACCCAAACTATCTCCTACATATACGATGGAACAATTTGCATAATTTTTCCGAATCTTTTCCAACTCGATCATCTTGTCGAATCCAGTTCGTATATCTGTATCAGCTTCGAATCGTCCGGTGGTTACTCCCTCGGAATCGAATTCTAGATCATTGGCTAGTACTGTAAAACCTTTCACACCATGTACTTTTAACGTCTCTTCAATCATGGTTCTACACCAATTTATGCTGAGAATATACAAGGGAGTCCCGTCCTCAAAGAGCTTCTTTGCAAATTCCACAAAGCCAGGCCGTAATTCAATATGCTTGGCGGCTTCGGCAAAGTGGACTCGGGCCAAACTCTGGAAAATGCGTTGTTGCACTAGTGCTGAAATCGAGGTCATTTCCACAGCCTTGAGCCCTTTTTGATACTCCATTTCTTTTTCTAAACTATTTCTTGCGCCATGCTCTGCCTTGTACTGCTCATCATAGTTGTAAAGGGCGTCGGTATAAATCTTCGAAAAGTGACTGAACTCTGGCAATCCGCTTTTGCACTTGTATGCGACATCTGCAACAAGCTTGGTGGTATCTTTTACGGTGACGGTTTCATCCCAATCTGCTACTAAAACTCGACGCTCCATCACTCGCAGTGTGTAGCTGAGTGGTACTTGAGGAGTCTTAAGTATGGTAGAGTGAAGACGGATGAGATATCTGTACATACCGTAAGGTTTGCTGAATGTGCCTACACGTGCAGTTATTTTTCCGGGTGCCTCACATCAGTCAGGAAAGCGTCTGCGGCCTCTCAAATGCGCGGTAATGTAAATTATCATGTTCTCGCCCCATTGGATATCCCTCCACGTCACCAAAGATTCTTCTATGCCACCCAACCGTAAGCATCTTTTTCGATTGCATGGATCGGTGCTTAATTCCAAGAAAGTCAACTACTCTGCATGCTGCAAATGTGTCTTTTAAAGTTTTACAAATCCCGGCAGGCATAAGGTCGGTCATGCATATAGGGAGCAATGCTCGCCCAGGTATTTTAAATTGTAACTCCGGAGTCTCTTTCACAGCAACATATTCAATATGTCTAAAGAATTGGGTGAATTGGGAGGTTTAAAGCAGGCCGCCAATACTAATACAGGAGCCAATGAAAGCACAATCGATTCCAATGCCGGAAAGTTCAAAGGTAAAACCGAGGGTGATATTAGCAAATTCGAAGGAAAGGCTGAAGGAGTCATCACCAAGGAATCTGCTGCGAAATTTGAAGGCAAAGCGGAAGGTAACTTGGGCAAAGCTGAGGGCCAAATAGGCAAAACTGAGGGACACCTAGGCAAAACTGAGGGCCAAATAGGCAAAACTGAGGGACACCTAGGCAAAACTGAGGGCAACTTAGGCAAAACTGAAGGTAACTTAGGGCAAAACTGAGGGCAACCTAGGCAAAATGAAGTTAATATCGGGAAAACTGAAGGTAATCTAGGGAAAGCCGAGGGCAACTCGAGCAAACTAGAAGGCCATTCCGACAAACCAGCGAACTGATTTTCAAATTCTAACATCTCTCACTTTTAGCACGCAAATTTTGGAACTATCGATCTATTGCCAAATACGGTAATTTTGCGGACTTCACATGAACAGACGACTTACACACGAGAACATTTATCATTGACACGGACTCCACATTATTTTCCCTATTTAATTAAATAATACAAAGTATGACTCAAGATGCAGAGAAACTAGACAGTAAGCCTAAAAACGATTTGCCAACCCTAGAGCAGCAGAAGGAGCTCGAAGAGACTTTGCGCAAAATACTCAACCCAAACGGCGAAAACAAGCAGATGGACGAATACTTGACCAGCACTTTTAACTACATTTCCAATGCCTTTGAAAAGATGCAAAATGCTCCTGACTCCGAAAAATCTGCCCAGGAAATTGCTCAGGACTTGAAGACCAAGTTCGAAGGCTGGGTGAGATCCCAAGAAGCAAAGCAAAAGCAACAGGAAGACAAAATAGAAGACACCTCCTAGATGAGCTCCTCATCACCTCTATAATATGCTAATCAACGCTATCACTCCAATTGTCGTGTAGAGTGTCTGGAGGGCAAATTTGCCAAATGATCACTACACGTGACTTCCAGCCAAGGTATGGGGGCAGAACAGCCATAGTTCCGTCAGAGGCAGAACCACGATGCTTTTCTCGAAATTAGCCAGTATAGGTGCATGGGTTGTCTGCGGTGCTGCCGTAAGCCCATTTTCATTTGGCCCGGTCCAAAACTTCTTGGATATTGGGGAATTCGGACCAGACTCCGCTTTCAACGATTTGAAAGACTATGTCGTGGATTCGAAATACTCTCTACTCAAGTTGCACAGGAAATTAGTGGAACACAAGTCTATCAGTGACGATGAGCTCAGCGTGGGCCAATGGCTCGGAAGATACTTAGAGAACGCCGGTTTGACCGTCGAGTTGCAGCCAGTAGACGGCCCTGAAAGATACAATGTCTATGCCTACTTGGGCAAGGAAAGAAGTACGTCAATCGTGGTGACATCCCACATCGATACAGTGCCTCCGTACATTCCTTACCTGGTCAACGGTACTGAAATTCGGGGCAGAGGAACTTGCGATGCCAAGGGCTCTGTGGCTTCTCAAGTGATCGCTGTTCTCGATTTAATTAGCAAGGGAGAGCTCAAAGAGGGGCAGGTTTCTCTCTTATTTGTGGTAGGAGAAGAAAACTCAGGCTCTGGCATGCGGGCGGCCAGCCAGCACCTCGGAGTTAATTGGGAGATTGCCATTTTTGGTGAGCCTACCGAAAACAAGTTGGGTGTTGGACACAAGGGTATCCTTCTCTTTGATATTGAAGTTTTCGGCCGCGCCTCTCACTCTGGATATCCTGAACTAGGACTCTCGGCCACTGAGATCCTCGTACCTATCTTGCACAAATTGCAAAACTTGGACTTTCCCAAGTCTGATCTTTTGGGACCAAGTACCATCAACATTGGAAAAATCGAGGCTGGCGTAGCGGCTAACGTTGTTCCTGCTTACGGCAAGGCTACTGTCTCAGTTCGTATTGCCGACGATCTCCCTGAGGTTATCCGTTTAGTGCGTTCTGTCATTGACAATGAAGACCACGTTGGGCCTTTCAAAGCATTTGGCACAGAGCCACAATTCTTGGACTTCGACGTTCCTAACTTTGAATCTATCGTCCTCGCATACACGACCGATGTTCCCAACCTTACAATTCCTTTGAAAAAGCGGTTCCTCTACGGCCCAGGATCCATCCATGTGGCCCACGGAGATAACGAGTACGTGGACAACCAGGATCTTCTTGACTCCATTGATGGGTACAAGAGACTCATCCGATACTCTCTATCTCAATAAATGTACACAATCTCTATATCCACCACAAGTCAGTAATTTATAGTGGACTCAAACCATGTGTCAATGATCTAGCTCGATGTAAAGTACAAGCTGCGATGGGAACGCAGCATGTCAGGAGACAGAAAAGAGATCCAACTCCCCACATCTGCAATTCTACGGCTACTAAATGAAGCAAGACGTGTATTACCTGCCAATGTAGTTAGAAGTTAGAAGGAAAAAAAACTGCGAGCCATCTACTTATATATGCTGATACTGCAGATAATAAATGGGAACCAGACATGGGTGCAAATGCCATTGTGAAGTTATTTATGAATAAAATACTCTTAAATGGAACAATGAGAGGGGATTTACGATGAAATTAAAAAAAACTTTTAGCTGTTTGTCGTAATTTCCTTCAAAACTGATATGGTATCGTAGCTGAATAGTTCCAGTGAAAATATTAATGTTTACAGGTCAATTCGGTTGAGCTTGGAACAAAAACTAAAGATTAAGCAACCAAGGAGACTTCTTTCCATACTCCATAACTTTTCAATAACTCATCTGATGTAGAAAAATTAAGAGTTTTTTCTCTCCCAGACGTCGAGATCAGTAATCCCTTACAACTCTCCGGTGTGCACACTACAGGACCTCATCGCTAGAAAGTTCAACTACTAGTCCAAATTGAAACATCAAAATGAGTAAAGTGCCTGCTTGGAAGCGTTTGGGACTCCAAGTCAAAACGGATATTGAGGACGATCCGCTCCGTACCACCACACATTTGGAGCACGACACTATTACCAATAAGATTGCCAAAAAGCTCGCCAAAAAGAGAAAACTGGAAGATGCTAAGAGAGAAGAACAGGAAAAAAAGCCTCCGAAGAGAGTGAAACTACCCAAATCAAAAAGAAAACCTCCTCCAGAAAAGGATCAGCTATTATATTTACGCCAGTACGCAGAAGATCTAGACAATTGGAAGTTCAGCAAGCAGAAACAGAACTGGATTCTTAAGAACATCATTGATATCCCCGCACAGTACGAAGATGCGCTAGTCGTGTATGTTGAGGGTCTCCAAGGCGGTGCCAGGGACCGCTTGGTGCCAGAGTTGAAGAAGGTGGTGGACGCATGGAACGAGGTAACTCAGAAGATTGAGGATAAAGTCAATGCTGAATTGTACGGAACTTCTGAGGAGAACCATAATGCAGCTGAAGAAGAGAAGAAAGACGAGCCTGAAGAAAAAGATTCTGGACCTCTGAGAGAGTATGCGATCAGATGCAAGAGACTTTTAAAGGCTATCCTAGACGAGGAATTTGAGCTCAAGGGTGTTGAGCAAGAGGAATCAAAACAAGAGGAAAGCAAGGCGAAGAAGGAAGAGAATGAGGAGTCTAATGACAGGAAAAACGGTCAATATTCTTCAGAAGATGCTGGAAACGACGAGGGAGAGGATAACTTGATCATTGAAGACATTGAAGTGGAGGATTACCAATACAGCACTCAGGAAGAGGATAAGTTGGAGGAAGAGCCTAAGACAGAGAAGAAGTCTACTAAGGATTCGAACTCGAAGAAGGACACCCTGGATAACGAAGCTGAGGAAAAGCACGAGAAGAATGGAAAGAGCGAAATGAAGGAGAAGAGCAATAAGAAGAACAAAAAGGAAAAGAAGAAAGAGAAAAAAAAGATGAAAAAAGTAAACTGATAAGGAACAATTAAGCGGATTACGCTTGTGTTACTTCCTTGCATCATCTAAATTTCAAGCTGCATCAACTTCAAATACTGATAACAACTGCGTTATTTTTGCGGCAGTCAACATAGAAATCCATAAACTGTATTACTTTTTAGCAATCTACATAGCATCTACTTATTTTTCCATGCATTTCTTAGATTTGATAAAAAGACTTGATCTTGTTATATGATGCACCCGTACACCTGAATCTATTGCCATCTCTGAATCTCCAGATCCACACTTCTACATCACTGCGACAACGATGTCAACATTCAATATTAGACAATTGGAGGATCGAGCCAAGGATGTGGATCCGGATCTCCGGTACATGGCCTTGGAAGATTTTCAGAAAAATCTAAACGATCCAAAGGTTCAGGTGAGAAATGTCTCCAGTTTTATTCCTATCTTGTTTAATTTGCTCTCTGACAGCACCACCGAAGTCCAGAATCAAGCAGTCAAATCCTTTTCGCCTTTAGTGCGTCATATTGATGATGCAGAAATCATCAAGGTGATTGCAAAGCTATATGATGCTGTCAATGAGGCATCTAACACCTCCAAATTCACAACTTCTGTACCCAATCTAGCGTTGAGATCGATTTTCAACGAATCCCATTCCAGATTCGGAAAGCAGTTGACTAGAGAGATTGTAAACTTACTCTTGCCACTATTATTTGCCAACCAAACCATTGTTACTATCGACAATATCGAGATCTTAATCGATTTGGTCAAAAACCTAGGTTCCACATTGACTCTTTCAGAGTTGTCTGTCATGATCACTTCATTAATCAATGGTGCATACAAAGAATCTGGCATCATCAGCAAACGTTCCATAATGGCCCTTGACTGTGCATTGCAGTATGTTGATTTTGCCGCAGCAGCTCTTGCTGAAAGAATCCAATTTTATGATAAAGTGCTCAGCGATATCAGCTCAGGTTATGCGTTGTCACAAGGTGGCAAATCAGCAGAAAATGTATGCTTGACTTTGTACCAGGTTTCTTTAGCCCATGTCAAAAAATCAAAGGAGAACGTCTTGTCCGTAAGCTCGACACAGAATGTTTTCGATTATATCACAGAAAAGATTAACTTGGTCGGTCTTGGTAAATCTATTAACGTTGAAGATCTAGATATTGATGTTTTGGTTTGGGAAAACCTGGTGCGTGAAGACGCAATGATCACTTTGTCTAGCTTGGTTGCCTGCGTTCCTTATGACGTATTTGTGGTCAGTTACGGTGCTTTGGTTGTGAAGATTATCAACAAGGTGATTTTCTACGACCCATTGTTTGACCATGACTCTGAAGCTTACTCGAATGATGATGAGTCTGAAATTGACTTCTCTGATGATGAGGAGGAGATTGAGCAATATGAAGATGGGGGCGAAAACGATGGATTGGCTGCAAAATTGAGATTGCAAGCAATTTCTTTGTTAAAGCATTTGATTATCAATTTTCCACAATTTCTAGTAATCATTTACGACGAAGAATTGATTGTTTTGTTGATCAAAGCAATCAGCGACAGAAACGATTTGGTATCAAATGAGGCTATCTCGACTTCTGTGTTATTGATAAATAAGACTTGTCAAGGCAGTAACGCCGCTCTCTCCAGAGCAAATTCCGATGTTAGCATGACTACAGATGGTAACCGTGGCAGGACTCCTTATGCCCGGTTGTGCGACAAGTATTTCAAGGAATATGAAAGTCAAATCTTCGAGTACCTTCTCACTGCCAAAAACATTGGCCGTTTTTCCACCACAAAGCTATTAATTGAAAGCATCATTACTGGTGTCTGCAACTCACTCTCAGACTCATTCTTAATCAACTTGTATGACCGACTTACGGAATTCAAGTTGACTTTGAAAGTCTATCCAGATCTCATTCGGTTATACAAAGTGATCTTGAGTAGCTATAATATTGAATCGATACCATCGTCGCTCTTGTCTTACATAATCGAAGATCACAAGAGATCATTGAACGATTCCAACACTTACCACAGCTCTATTGCTGATGTATTGGTGGTATGCAGATTGCTATTTCAAACTGTCTCAGGTAATGTCGTATACGAAGAAGAACTCAACAATCACTTTTTCGAGTCATTTGCGTCCAAGGTCAATCTGAGGCAACTCTCCAGTGATGTGCGACAAAACCTTCTAAGTACATTAACCTCTTTTGTGGTCAACCTTGAAGTTTCGCCTGAGAACTTCGCTCGAGCTATCGAGATATTTCAGGATAGTTTAAACTACGAAGTGACTGTCAACTTTACTATTGAAAATTTGATTACAGTCTGCAACCGTAAACCTCAATTATTCGCGTCGCAGAAGCTCTGTAACTTGATAGTGGAGAAACTCAACACTTACTTGGGATCTAGTGATGCAAGCTTGTACTCGAGTTCATTAGACTTGTTGGATACAATTTTTGAGAAAACCCAGTATCATGGTGGCTCAGAAGAGTTGCTTTTATTTTCCACCAACGTTTTTGACCTTCTTCAAATTTCGAATGATTTGAACCTTATAAATAAGGGTTTGCGTATTCTTGGTCATTCTTTGGACCATATCTCTGTGGAAACTAATTATTTCCAAAAGCTTATCACGAAAATTATAAATCCCAAGTTGGCTGATGTTGATGACGTGAACTTGAATTCAATTGAGTACTTAATTTTGCAATTGACCAAACATCAATCGTCCTCTGGCGAAGAGTTGTTCGCGACTGGCATGTCAATGTTAGTACTCAAGAACTTCATCAGTGCTAAGATCTTGTCCATTATAACATTGCAGAACAGTCTCTCAAGGCAAGTGGAAACGTCTCAAGATGAACTTATTAGATTTGCTCACAATGGTGATCAGACAATACCTGTTGAGAAGACAATTTTTAATATTCATTACTTGGGTTGCATCTCTTCCGACACGAGCTTGACAGAGGTTACGTTTGATGATTTTTTTGCCATTCTCAATTCTGATTCGAATGAACTGATTTGCTTGGCTGCTGCAAGAGCATTAGGATTGTATATCGCAAGAGATTTGGAGAACTACTTGCCCACTTTATTGGATTACTACCTGTCGTCAAGGAAAGATGATAGGAACAAAGGAAACTTAATTTTGGTCTCTATTAAGCAAGTCTTGAAGGACGACACCGCTCAAAACAAGAGTGTTTCGCTCAGATATATTTGGCGCAGAATCTTTCAAGTGATAACATCAAGAGAAGGAACATTAAACCATGCTGATGTTTCGGAATTGAGGTTGGCTGGAATTATTCTTAGTCAGATCGTCGATCTCGATAAAGGTGAAGATTATCAAAGCAAGATTTTGCAACTCTTGGATCAATCGCCAGATAACTCATGCAACGAATTCGTGGTTTACACTGTTGTCGTTGTGATCAAGCAGCTTCTCAGCAACACTAAGGATGACTTTAATGTTGCAATGATTGAGAATATGTTGAAGTACCTCTCGATTCTCAACTTGGAGTTGAAGCAAGCTATAGTCAGCACGTTGCTTACGGGTATCTATAGCAAGTCTGTCTCTTTGGCTGGTACCATCAATGATGTCATGTTACCTAGGATATATGATGAGTTGTCAGCAAAGGAAGAGTTCAAAAAGGTCATTCCAATGGGACCTTACAAGTACGTTGTTGACGAAGGTCTAGAAGTGAGAAAATTGAGTTATGAGTTAATAAGCGCAATTATCAGTGTGGACACGGACAAGATTGAAAGTGAGCAGAGCTGTGTGAACCACCCTCGCATGTTTGAAGTGTTGCTGGTCAAGGGTCTCAACGATTCTGAGGGCGATATCGTTAACTTGACTGTGTTGAACTTACTTCAGCTCATCCAGAACGATGAGAGCATCTTGGTCAAGATAACAAATCAACATGACTTGATCGCCTCGTTGACTAAGGTGATCAATAAGAAGCTTAGAAGCAAGGCCAGTACGCAGGAATTGGAAAGTCATGAGAATACCTTGAGGTCGGTTATCAAACTCTCCAAAGTCATTAATCGAGCTCTAAGCAACAGCAACAGTCTCAGCAGCGAGTGGAGCACGTTCTATCACGAGGTTAAGAACAAACACCATTTGCTCTACAGTGCAGTGGAATTGTAAGACTGCAGAGGGCAACGTTGAATGAATACAAGTCTGACCTGCGTATTTTGATATGTTTGGCTGGCAGCGGCGGCGAACTGCATATCTACTGTTGCCGAAACGATCCATGATGAGGTGGGGAACGGCCAGAGTTGCGGCTGACTGTGATTGATCAGTGATATATAATTCCTGGAACTGCCCTTTTCCTGATTTGGTGTTTCGTGCATTCATCACTACTTCCATGGTAAACTACACAGCACAATCTTTGGTGGAACTGGCAGACTCTGCCTCCTTCTTTGGCACATCCTTGAGCATGATAACACATCCATTGAAGGTCGTTTCCCGGGTGTACGAATCGCTTCTATGGATGCTAGATACGGCGATGTACTACGTGATGAACTGCCTCTTACTTGTGTTTGCGTTAGCAGATGACTTGATGGAATTTTATGCCAAGGTCACCCACAACTTCAGGATCACAAAAAAGTTCTTCCAGCATCAGATGTATAAAAACATTAACTGATGTTCTGGATCCACCTGTAATTGCTTTTGAATGCAAAAGGATGTACCCCGCATTTCATGTTTTCTTCTTATATGGAGAACTGGTTCGCTGCACTGCCCGAGTCACAAGTCATCAAGTATTATTCACTTGTCACGGCCATGAGCATTGAATCTATGCCCATTTGTTGCATATATACATAGTTAGGTGTTTGAATTACGATCAAACCCACCCATATGACCTCAATACATTTATTGCTATCATGAAATGGAAAAAAATAATTCGGTTAGTAATCAAGAAAACTCGGTGCCGCTGGCTTCATGCCGCATCAACTGTCGAAACTATCTCACTTGGTGACCGTCAAGGCCGAATGTGAATTTGGCCGACCGTGGCGAGACTCGAAGCTCATCGCAGTCTATTCTGATACTTCCATAGGTGAAGTGGTAAATTCAACTGTCGAAACAATCATGAATTTACTCCCGGAGCATGTTCCAGATCATTGCAACATGATTGCCAGATCATTGCTACAGATGGGACAAAATGGCTTCTTGCATAGATTGCATTTACAAATGTTAAGAGTTACTAATATGCGGTTTTAGTTGCTGTGTTGGCATTATTGTTCGCTCGCTTGCAAAAAGGGAAGTCCCTATTTTGCCATGTGGGTCTGGCTGTTTTGTATGCACATTCCATGAGTTTTGGCACCGGCCACAAACTTGATGCGAGTGGTGAAACTATCAAATTTCACATGTTTCTCTTTGTCAGAGAACAATTGCTTAGGACGAACCGAGTTTCGTCTTAGTATTTGCCATGACGCGAAAGCCATGCATAATTTGTCTCAACTGTGAATACTTGTTGAGTCGAAAATTGCCACATTATGGAATTTGAAATCGTAAGTTAATGTCATCTGAGTGCTTGCATTGTCAAGGCAAATTCACCAGAGGGGTATTGAAATATAAATATCTGAAATGAATGGTGTGGCAAAGGCAGAATCTACGGGATGCCTGAAATTGACCGGGCTCAAAGTCATTTTCACTAATTGGCATAGAGAATATTATCAATACTTTGCAGGTTTCATTCAGTGTCTTACGTTACAGTGAAAAAGTTTTGTGGAAGGCGACCTTAATTTAATTCAAAGGTGAAACTTAATAACTTAATAGGGAAAGGCTGCATGAAAGACATTTTGTTCTTTTAGGTAGTTTTATGCAATTCCGTATAATTGAAAGATATGAAAAAAATATGCAATGATGCTTAAAGGCTCACTGTTCGTTCTCCCTCTGTCTACCGAACGGTTGTATAGCAACATGCAAAATAAAACCACACAATATAGTGTCGATTAAGAAATTTCATTGGCCGTCATTCGACTTCACACAACAACTAACGAAAACATGTAGTGGGATCTTGGCTGCCTTGATTGAAGTTCTTTGTTCGCATTTCAGTTTAGTTTTCCTGAATTTGTCATTATACAGCTGTATGAGGAGGAACTTGACCTACGTAGGTGAATTGATCAAGCGGAACATAAACCACAAAGATAGAAGGTATTCAAAGACTCACAGAGGGTAACTTTGACAATATCAGTTGCTGCTATTAACTTCATTCTCTTGGACTTGAATTTTTCCAGCAAATTTTTGCAGAGCGCTAAGTGTTCTCTCTATTGGTTGCGAATATATGTTCCCAACCAAAACAATCAATAACAGTTTTGGACCTCAAATACTTTTGTAAAACTCACATAGTTTTTAACATGCTTATAGTATCTTCAGAGTTGAACTTATTGAACCTTCGTTGAGCTACCTATTTCTGCCCCGAACTTTGGTAGCATCGATTTGGGCGTGTGGTCTAGTGGTATGATTCTCGCTTTGGGCGACGACTTAGAACAATAAGTTGACATACAAACATGCGAGAGGCCCTGGGTTCAATTCCCAGCTCGCCCCAACTTTTTTGGTCACAGCTTCCACACAATCTGCAGTACATACATAAATAAGTGCGGATGCATGAGTTATGTTTTATTTTGCAATGCCCAGCTTTATCTAGAAATAAAACCTGTGCGTCCACTGCATATGCAAATGTTGTTGATGATGCTAGGTAATGTACATGTAGCTATATGCATGTACCACCTCTTAAAAGCATGTTGCTATGAAGGACAAACTTACAGCAGTGTCCACGCACGCGGAAGGTTTCCACGGAGCAACTAAAAGAATAACGAGAATGATGTATTTTGAAATGACTATTTTTCTATTCTTGGCTCTTAAGCTCGGAACGAACCCATCCTTCTAGTCCACCCTTAACAATAATATCTTGTAAGTTTGTACCAAGCTCTCCGACCTTTTGTTCAAGCACGACATTTCCATCCGAGTCGGTGACAGTTACAAGAGCTTTAGTCACGTCCCACTTCAAAAACCATCCTGTTCTGATAGTCAACTCGTTACAGCCCTTAAACTTCTCTCTTAATTGGTTGATCAATGCAGGGATCTCCAACGTCAATAATGCGTTGTTGATGGAATTTCTGGAGAAAATGTTACCGAAAGATCCGGCGACTACCATCTTCATGCCTCTGGCCAAGATACAAGTAGCGGCCTGCTCTCTCGAAGATCCAGTACCGAAGTTGTAACCAGAGACAATGATGTCGCTGGCCTTGGTCTTGTTCTTGAACTCGCCATCGTAATTCTCCATACACACCTCGGCCATCTTTTCCTTCGGAATGTCATCCTGGTAGGTGTACTTACCAGGGTAAATACCATCGGTGTTGATGTTGTCGGCATCACATAAAATCAACTCACCCTCAATAGCCTTCGGAAAGCCGTCCAATACCTCAATTGCGCCGGCTTCTGCAGAAACAGACTCTGCTGATGTAATCTCCACTGATTTAACAATCTCGGCCGACGATTTGACTGCTCCGCCGTCGATTTCTTCTGGACCACCGATTCTGCCCAACACTGCAGACGCAGCTACAACCTCAGGAGATGCTAAGTATGCCAAGGCATCCTTGGAACCCATACGGCCCTTAAAGTTTCTGTTGGTGGCAGAAATACCAACTTCTCCATCCTTCAACAATCCAGTACCCAATCCAATACATGGACCACATCCAGCAGGAAGAGGGATTGCACCAGCGTCCAAGATATCCTTCCATGCACCAATCGCCTCGGCGTCCTTCTGGACATTGGAAGAAGCAGCCGCAACGTAAAACTCAACACCATCAGCAACCTTGTGGCCCTTGATGATGTCAGCAGCAGCCTTGATATCACTCAACCTGGAGTTTGTACAAGAAACCAAGTATGCCTTGTTGATTTTGATGTCCTTCTGGGCCAAGTCATAGAGCGAGTTTGACACCTTCACAGAGTTAGGTCCTGAAATGTATGGAGAAAGCGATGACAAGTCAATTTTCAAGTGTTTAGCGTAGACAGCATCAGAGTCGGAAGTGATCTTATTCTGCTCAAGTTCAGCAACAGTCTGCTCGTTTACACGGGGATGTGGCTGGGGCAACTTGGAAATACGGTCTTTGTAAAATTCAATCAAGGTATCGTCCACTGGGAACAAACCCGACAATGCACCCCACTCGGTGGTCATATTTGCGATGGTCAATCTGTAGTCAACTGGCAATTTAGGAACACCGTCGCCCGCAAACTCGATGGCATGGTTCAACACCTCGTCCTTGTTGAACAACCCACAAAGGGCCACGATGACATCCTTACCGGTCACTCCCTTGGGCAATTCACCAACCAACTCGACTCTGGCAACAGGAGGAATCTGCCACCATGTCTGGCCGGTGGCCCAAATGGAAGCAGCATCCGTTCTGACAATCGGAGTACCCAAAGATCCAACACCACCATATGTATTGGAATGAGAGTCGGAAGCCACCGTCAAATTCAACGGGAAAGCGTAACCTTCTTCGATCATGATCTGATGACCAATACCACGGCCCGCAGGGTAGAAATCAATGCCCTGCTCCTTGGCAAACTTCTCGATATTGTGGTACTTCTCCAAGTTCTTTTCAGACTTGTTCTGGACATCGTGGTCCAATGTGCAGACAATCTGTCTGTTGTTCTTGACCTTCTTAGCACCCAAGCCCATGAATTTGGTGGCTACAGGCCATGAGTTGTCATGGGACATACAGTGGGCTGGCTTGATGGACACATAGTCTCCACTATACACCTTCTTACCTTGAGGAAGTCCAACCGCATACTTTTGCACGATTTTTTCGGTCAAGTTCTGGCCACGGAGAAGACTGGCCGATGTTGAAAACGCACGAAGCCCCTTGGCGAGCCTGGCCGAATGGAACATAGACATGGTTGTGGAGGTGTGTAGATGGCAGAGGAAATCCGTTAAAATTTTCACCCAAATCCGATATTATGTCCTGTACTGGGTGATAACGAAATCTGGAGTCGCGATTATGACTCAGAGGAATACCGCCGTATTTAATTGGTGTGGATTAGCACATGCGATAACGGTGTATTGTTGAGAAAATTTTAGGATAAAAATAGTTTTGGTGTATGGAGATTAGCGACTTGAGTGGGCTTGGGGGTTTGAGAGATGAGGAGCCGATTCTGACAATTATGGTCCTGGCATGGCTTTTGACATTAATTGTGAATAAGGTGCGCATTTCCTCAAAAAGAAGAAAATGGAGTTAAAGATTGTAATGAGTTTTGAGAGGAAATATATCATTGAACATTTGCAGTAAAAATCCAGACAGATGTAAGAAATGCTTTCCGTTTCTCCAAGCATTCAATGTTCTTTTTTCCTCATTACTTTTTTAGTAGTTTGGCAGTTATCGAAAAGGTCTTGATCATTACCTAAACACCATGTTTAAGCATGACCTACATATCACACATAAGATTAGAGACCATAATTTTCTTATAGATTATCATTTTGGCACAGACAGAACTCTTATTGTCTCTGATTAACTACGTGGCCCACTGACCTACACGGAAATAAGTTGACATAAATTGACATAAATTAACATAAATTAACATAAATTCAAACTCTGACCTACAATGACATAACTTGTCCTACATTCACCAACTACAAATACCACAACCTGCACTCCTCCCCGGGTTTCAAATTGGAAGAACATCTCCATGGCATTTCTTGCATGGGCAGCCAGCCTGACCCTAGCCACGTCGTATGTAGCAGCTATCCGAACCTGCGAACCAGATACCATTGCTTCCCTTGACAGAGACGACCCGCGCGTCATCAAGTATAGATTCCTCAGAATCTCCCTTCTTTGCATGGCCGTGATATTGATTCTTCCATGGATCTTGTCATCGGCAACAGGAGCTTACCCCGACTATGTAAGTGCACTCAGACAATTCGGAATAGTACCAGGATTCACTAAGAGTGGCAACGTTCTGGAAGACCTCACCAATGTAACATTCTCCATCGCCAAAATGCTACTTCTATACTGTGGACCAATCACCAACTACTTCGTGACAAACGAGGTCTCCGACATTAAACAGGACTTTCAAGACGCATACAAATCGATCTGGGGGTTCCGTGACCACATATTTGCTCCGCTTACCGAGGAGCTCGTGTACAGAGCCGGAGTAGTTGCCATTCTCCAGCCATACACCTCGAAACGGTCGATCATGTTGTACTCTCCGTTTCTTTTCGGCTTAGCGCATCTCCACCACGGATACCAGCTCTTCTACAAGAAATCGCTTCCTATTGCCCATATAGCACTCCATGTTGCTGTGCAATTTGCATATACCACCGTTTTCGGGATACTAGCCAATCGATTCTACCTTACCACCAATGAAAATTTGCTATGTCCCATAGTTGTTCATGGAATCTGCAATTTGCTTGGGTTCCCTACGTTTGGCATGCGCGAAGCACATCCTAAATGGTTCTACTGCTACTGTCTGCTTTTAGTGGGAGGTGTTGTTATGTTCTTCAAGGTGATCTAGATCCGTCTAGTCTGTTCAGGTCGACGGTTAGGAATGGCAGTGAGCGTGTTAGTGCACAGGTTTTCTTCCAAGTTTTCACTTCCCTTTTCCGACAATTCAAATATCTCTGGGCGGAAAAAAGCAAGTAAGTAAAAGCAATATACTAATTAAAAATAAAACTATTATAAAGGTGAAGAATCCTCACCAATTGAAGACAAAATGAGCCTCACTATTGATTCAGACATGCAGTGTTTGGATTCGCGATTTGTATGCACACCAGCACGAAGGTGTTTTCGACCTCGAATAAAACTGATTGATCTACTACCTTTCAGCTTCGCCTATTACTCTTTTATTTTCTTAGAATACGAATTTTTCTTAAGTGGAGGACGGACCGCTATTCTCAACTCATCTTTCGGTTCCTTCTCTTTGCATAGAAAAAACTCCTGATTTCTTCCCAATTTCGCCATTCCTTTTTCATCCATTCCAGAACCTCTCCTATCCATTCTATTTGGCTTCGCCATAGTGATTTAATGCTAACATCGGTGTTCTCATAGTGTCATATCCATCTGAAGCTCTCAATGTCCTCCAGATCCACAGAATCACCTTCTCCAGGACGCCGAAACTCGCCCGAATCATACCAGTCAGCCGTCAAGGATATTGAGCAAGAAAAGCAAGTGGTGGCAGCACTCAAGCGGCTCTCCATTGGCCACTTGATGAACCATGACCCGGACTTGCCTGTTTCCGACCCGGAATTCCGTTTGATCCACGATCAAGACCATCATGATGACTCGACATTCTCTGGCGACAGTTTGTCACTTTCCAAGACCCCTTCGCCACAAACCTCGGACTCAAGCAAGCTGGTTCTGCTACTAAACAAAGAATCTCACGAGATCTACCGCAATGACCCATCAAACACTTCAAACAGACGCTCTCGGTTGTACGACCTGGGTTTTGAAAATGCTCAATATGAGCCATACTCAGGCGAGGAACCGCTTGGCGCAGACTTGCTCTGGGTGCCAGCAAATTTGCATCCGGAGGTGAACCCACAGCAATTCAAAAGTCATGTTAAAAACACTATCGACGAGCTCTTGGAGCGGAAGTTATCCAGAAGCAATTCCGCCAACAGGTCGAAAAGATCCAGTCTCTCACTCTCCACAACAGACCGAGAACAACTCTCACGCGCCATTGAGGGAAGTAAGTCGACAAAGGAGCCAGACTTTGAGGTCAAGGAAAGATACAGCAACCCCTCTTTACGAGAACTTAGCAGCGAGCTTGAAGTTCTATCTAGAATGGCCGGCATGGATTCCAACGACGCTGTCACTTTGGCTCGGTCACTCTCAACGTCTTCGTTGGGATACACAGAGGTCGAAAAACTCGCATTCGACGAGTTGGGTTCACCCACTCGCTCGTCTTCCACGTCACATCTGGCTGAACTCATGGACTTTGGCGTAGAGGAAACATCGCCAACGGCACACAAGTCATACGCCATCTCCAACCAGATGATGGGCCAGCCTCCAGTATACCAGGGATATCCACATCAGTCCCACCTGAGACGTGCTTCAGGACCTCACATTTCACAATCAAGACAAAGTTTTGGCAACAGTGGCCAGGGCGCTGGTTATAGACCGCAAAATCGTCCACAGCCGGGGGATGATTTTGCTTTAAAGCGCAGCCGTAGGTTGGATTACCGTAAGGGACCTGCGACGACTCCAACTCAATTGGGATCTCAATTACAAAGCAGTAAGGCTGAGAAGCTTGCTGAGTTAAGGCACAATTTGTCAGGTACCTCGACACCTGTTTCCAGTACATCTGAGGACCATTTGACTGTGAAAAATTCCAGCAGGTCCACCGCGAGATCAAGCGTCCAGAGCATCAACCCACGGAGTTCTCAGATTCTATTCAGCTATAAGTCGCCTGCTAGTTCAACTTCCCCTTCTCCTTCTCCTTCTCCATCCAGAAGCCACCAAAGTGCGCCAATGCAGACCGCTAGAGTTTCTCCATACGGCAGTGCTGCAATATCATCGTCAGCTTCACTTAAGAATCAGTTGCACCATTCAAAGTATGGTCAGCAAAAGATATCCTCGAAGCACATGGGTAACCAGCCTTCATCAAAACATAGAGGTCATAATGCTTACCAATCTGACCAAGATAGATCTTCAAGAAGGCCATCATCAGGTTCTGTACATCCTATGGAATACCAACGTTCATCAAAACCAACTCATCATGCTGCTCAGGGCCAGTACTCTCAGCGGCAACGCCAAGTATTCCCTCAGGATTATAATGTACCTCACAATCACCAAAGCAAGCCGCAGTCTAAACCAATGCACCCAGCTCTAAGTATTAAACAACAACAGCAGCAGCAGTACATGCGTGGCGGTCAACCGGAGACAGTTCAACATAAATCACATTCTCTGGTTCCAATCATGGGCCATCCAATTGCAGGCCAACCAGTCGTGGGTCACCTGGTTAGTGGTCAGCCAGTTGGAATTCAACCAGTTTACAGACAACGCCAATACAGTGGAGAAGAAGTTCACGGAAACACTCACTTTTATGGAAGTTCTAGATCTGCCATTTCAAAGAGGGATAAATCCAAGGAGCTTAATCAGAACTTAGATTTGTTGAGAAATGAGATCAATGAATTTAAAGAGAGCTTGTCAAAGGCTGATCCCAAAGCAGAATCCATCAAAGATGTGCAGCCTGTGAAAGAAGTTTTGACTGAGGGAGCGCAAGAGAAAGTTACAGACTTCAGCTTCGATCTTTCTTCACATGATGTGAGTTACGAGGATTCACTCGGCATGGAACTGGACGTGCTTAAGGAAATAAACACAGAGAAACCCTCAAGTTCGAGAGTTAGCCCTAACTCACGTCCAAAAGAGACTAGAGTTGCAACTTCGAATGTTTCCACGTTGTCCTTAGAAACCGATAAGGAGCTCCTTAAAAGTTTAGGTTCCACTGAGCCACCACCTCAAGCCCAGTTAGAACAAGTTCATGCGCAACTGCTGAAAGAAAGCATCAATGAAGAGAACATCAATGGTCATCTCCCTTCCAGAAGTGCTAGCACCACAGCTACTACACAAGAGAAAAAGAGTGTTTATGACGAAGTTAAAAGCATCTTAACTACTCCACAAGAGGATGAAAGAAAGTCTGAAGAAAACAAACAAATTTTGTTATCTGGAAGCAAATTTGAGGAGCCAATCCCGGAATCAGTGGATCCTGCTGTTGATGTTTCAACTAAGATAGACTCCAAAATCAAGAAAAAGAAATCCTTCAGCTCTTTGACAAATAGAAGTGACTCTGAAAAGAAGAAGTCCGCAAGGAAAACGTGGTTGTGGTCAAAGGATAGATCGGCTAGTACATCTCATACTCCAGAGGAGAAGAGCGAATTCAGTTTTCCTTCTAGATCGGTCTCCTCGCCTGAAATCACTTCAAATAAGAGAGAGGCACCGCAGCTCAAAGATGAGTCATCCGAAAAGAAGAACGTTATCGCTAAGCTCTTTAAGAAAAAGAGAAGTAACTCGGTTTCCAGCGATAGATCCTTCTCTCAATCCTCACCCCCTCCTCTGCTTTCAGAGTCCATCGAAACGCAGGATTCTTCAGCTGCAGAGTCTGCTTCCAGACCTAGTCTCAAGTCCAAGCCTAGCAGGGAGTCCAGAAAAGAGGTGCAATTGGAACTGAAGAGTCCTACTAACGAGACGAAGCATTCAGACTTCAAGGCACGAAAGAAGGATGTTGCTAAGACAGAAGATTCAAAGAACACTGAAGAACAGACCGTTACTTCAAGAATCAAGAATAAGTTGAAGCAAATCGGAAAGAGCCACGAGGAGAAATCAGAGCAAGCTATCGAGGAATCCATTTCAGGAATCGACGAAGAGGAATCCAAGGAGGCCGTCAAGCCCCAATCGACACTCGAAGTTCAAGAAAAGCTCAAGAAATCGATCAAGCGCACTTCTAAGCCTAATCAACCAATCAAGTTTACAGATTCAGCATTCGGCTTCCCATTACCTCCGCCATCTCATTCTACACTCGTGATGATCGATTACCGTTTCCCCGTTCACGTGGAACGTGCTATCTACCGCTTGTCACATCTCAAGCTCGCAAACCCCAAACGGTCGCTTCGGGAGCAGGTTCTTCTTTCCAATTTTATGTACGCTTACTTGAATTTGGTTGATCACACCTTACACTTGGAGCAGCAAATGGAACTGGAAGATGCACTGGAGCTTCCCGAACCAGACATTGACATGTTCGCGACTGACGAGGCCGATACAGAATTTGAATCGGACGACGATCTTGACGATAGTGCGTTTGACAGCATCAAGATCGATTTGGACGTACAGGACACACAACAAATCACAGTCTGACCAGACTATTAATGCATATTACCAATATTTTTTTTAGCGAGGCTATGATGGGCTGTGTCAAGATAAAACGCGAGACGGCCCGCAACACCTGGAACTGAACCGACTTTTAGTTCTCCTATTCAAGCTCCATTAACCGAGCCCCGAATACGAATATTCGTGTCACACCATGAAAACACTTACACGAAACGTACGATTGATTGGAATCACCTGCTTTCTGTTATGGTCACGTGCGCAGCCATACATAATATAAGTCCGGCGCGGCCCACAAATAATAACGGCGTTCCGTGTTTGTCATTTCTCCTAAAAGTCAACTTTCGCTGATTTCCTTAAAGAACTTAGAATTTCCCACTGCCAGAATGTCGAGAAACCTACCCCTTCTATCCGCTGCCGAGGTGGCCTCTCACAAGTCTTCCGATGATTGTTGGGTCACTTTGTACAATAGAAAAGTCTACAACGTCACTGGATTTCTCGATGAGCACCCTGCTGGAGACGATATCATCTTGGAGTATGCTGGAAAGGACGTGACAGAGATCATGGCCGACATGGAGTCACACGAGCACTCGGAGTCCGCGTACGAGATGCTTGATGACGAAATGTTGGTGGGATACTTGGCCACAGCCGAGGAAGAAAGAGAGCTTTTGAACAACAAGAACAAGACCCCAGTCGAGGTCAAATTGACCAAGGAAACCGAGCAAAAGATTGACTTGTACGAGTTTCACGACCACTTGCCTCCAGCAGAGGCCTTGTCAATCCAGACAGACTATTCCGAAGACGCCATCAAGCACCGGTTCTTGGACTTGAGCAAACCGTTGCTTCCACAAATGATATTCAGCAAGTTCGACAAAGAATTCTACTTAGACCAGGTCCACCGTCCACGTCATTACGGCAAAGGTTCCGCTCCTTTGTTTGGCAACTTCTTGGAGCCTGTGTCGTTGACTCCGTGGTGGGTTGTGCCCCTTGTGTGGCTCCCAGTCAACTTCTACTTTTTCTACATTGGTTTCATGGGCCAAAACAAGGTCACAGCGTTGAGTATTTGGGCGCTCGGGTTGTTTGTGTGGACTTTGATCGAGTACGCCTTGCATAGATTCTTGTTCCACTTGGACCACTACTTGCCTAACCACCCTATCTTCTTGACAATTCACTTTCTTTTGCATGGGGTGCACCACTACTTGCCCATGGATAGGTACAGATTGGTGATGCCTCCAACCTTGTTTATCGCTTTGGCTTTTCCATTCTACAAGTTGGTTTTTGCCATCTTTCCTTATTACATGGCCTGCTCTGGATTCGCCGGAGGATTTTTGGGCTATATCATGTACGATGTCACCCACTATGTGTTGCACCACACCAAGTTGCCTAAATACTTCCAGGAGTTGAAGACTTACCACTTGGAGCACCACTACAAAAACTACGAGTTGGGATTTGGAGTCACAAGTAAGTTTTGGGATGTTATCTTTAACACTGAGATTACCAGCACATTCCAAAAGAGAGCCTAATTTCATTACGTGTATAAGCCCTTAGTGTATATATGGCATGTTTCCAATGTTAATCTGTTTATGCATAACCATCATCTACTTCAAACTGAGCCTGAATGAGTGCCGTTTGCTTGTTCTTAAAAACAGACTCTCTTTCTTCCTGATAGTCGTCCTCCGGTGGTACATAGTCAGATAGAATGTCTGACTCTTTCCATGAGAGCTGTCTGGCCGTCATTTTCAGTTTGTAAAGCGTCCAGAAAATATGGTCTTTCATGGCAGTCTCCGTCTTCAACGTCTCTAAATGCTTGATAGGTGGTCTTGATTTAGGATATTGAACTCGTGCTTCGTCTTCGATGGTAGTCATATGGTGGTCCACATCGAAATCAGGAACTCGACCCTTGTCTTTGCCATCGGAGTACAATTCGGGGTCGTATTCATACTTGTAGTTGGTATCAAGAAACAATTTTCTGGCTTTCAAATACGCTTTTTTGTGGCTCTTCAAGTCACACACTTCTCCATATCCATTTGTTCGTAGACTGGCAATAAGTACATCCTGCCAGGTTCTTGAAAAAAATGCTCTACGTCTGCCATGATTGTTCATCAGAGTGAAAACCAGATCTAGCTTGTTGGCCAATTGAAGAGCCATGGCCTTCGTTAGCTGGCTATCCTTAACTGACACTCGTTGTCCTTGTTTGGCCAATTTGCATGCTTTCTTGAAGATGACCCTCTGCAATGCGGCGTACATTTCGTTTACGACAGTGGCTTTCGGGTTCGATTTGCGCACTCTCTTGTGACTCACGGAAATGGCTCCGTCTGATCTTGCAAATGCAAATTTCAGCTCTTCGTTGTCTTCATCGAAGATCTCCGGCTTGGGATTTGCACTTGGTTGCCCCCATTGTGTTCCGTCCTCAAAATCACGAAACAGATTATCGACGACAATATCCTCGTACGTGCTTTGCTCCTGGGGATCAACTACTCTCTCAATTGGCACGGGCCATGATGACCATCGCCCATGAGGAAAATATGGATTGACCTGATGTAGGAGGAAAGACAGGTAAAGATGCACAGACAAATCATGTCTTTGTTTCTCTTCGAGCTCCTCCACCACTCGAATGAAGTCTCTATCCTCAAAGGTCTCTTGCCTCATTGTAGAGGCTCTGATAGATCAAGATGCCAGAGTTGTTAGTTATGACTATGCAGGCTGGAATTAATGGGTTTGAAAGGGAAACGGGTTTTGCAAATGGCTGTGAATGTAAAACGATCTTCTCGCTTTGCTGAAGACCCATTTGGCTGACTTTTGTTTTTGTGCCTTTTTTGTGCTAATATTTAACTTCATTTTGTCGATTGGGCCAATCCATATCAACAATGTATCGTAAAGAGAATGAGAGTAAGGACACCAAATGAATTTGACATATGATCACACATTGCAGTGCTATGATATAAATGAAAGAATGACTAAATAGATAGATCAAAAATATATAAGTAAAAAATAATTAAATAAACCCCACACTTAGAAACTTCTTCATCATCAGCTCCTCAATGTTTTAAAGCACTGACGTTGACACATTCTCATCCAACTAGGACTAAGAATCACTAATTGCACCCGTACCTCCTTGAATATCTCTCATTCATCTTACGAGTGCGATTTTGGGAAAACTTTTCTTTCTTTTGCTCTCTTTTTTTTCTCCTCCCTTTCAGCTGAAGCAAGTCAGACGATTTGGCTCAGCTGAAAAGGAACAGAAACGTAACAGAAATCTTCGCTACCATGAAATCTTTCCAGTCCTCCTTCTTGGACCTTGCCTTGGAGTCCGAGGCATTGAAGTTCGGCACATTCACCTTGAAGTCGGGCCGCAAGTCGCCTTACTTCTTCAACTTGGGCTTGTTCAACACAGGAAAGTTGATGTCGACCTTGGCCACTGCCTATGCCGAGGCTATCATCAACTCTGGCCTCAAGTTCGACATCCTTTTCGGTCCAGCCTACAAGGGAATACCTTTGGCCGCTATCACTGTAGCTAAATTGGCTGAGCTCGACCCAGAGAACTATGGAAACGTCGGATATTCCTTCAACAGAAAGGAAAAGAAGGACCACGGTGAGGGTGGCTCTATTGTAGGCTGCACTTTGGAAGGAAAGAAAGTGTTGATCATTGACGATGTGATGACTGCTGGAACTGCCATTAACGAGGCTTTCTCCATTATCGCCGCTGAGAAAGGTGCCGTCACTGGCTGTATTATCGCCTTGGACAGACAGGAGACCACTGCTAACTCTAACAAGTCTGCTACCCAGGCTGTCAGTGCCATGTACGGTATCCCAGTTATCTCGATTGTCACCTTGACTGACATTGCTTCCCATTTGCAAGACAAGTTGTCTGCTGAGAACTTGGCAGCCATCGCTGAGTACCGTAAGAAGTACTCGCCTTCCAGTTAGATTGCAGTAATATGGATTGGTTTCATCTGCGCATTAGTATGTACCTATATATTATTATCCACGAATCTTCATGATCTTCTTTTTGGGTTGTTTGGGAAGCTTTGGAGCCTCGACTGCCTCTGGCTCGGGATCGTAGATCAGCTTTGTCATAGGGTGTTTCAACATCAAGTTGGAATGCACTGGAACAATCGTGTTCATCTTGAATCCCTTCACTCTTGGAATCTCCTCCGGCTCGAAATTGTCTTCAAACTCGCGGGGATATGGAACTCCACTGGCACGGCCGATGCTGGCCAACGTCGTAGGGTGATCTTTCAAGTAGGCAGCTACCTCGTTTAACAACTTGCGTTTCGTGCGGAATCTGCTGTCTCCAGCAACACCTTTGTCTTTGAGGAGCACTCTCACTCTGCCTGGGTTACCAAAGTCCTGTGGATGGCACTTGTCCAACTCAAGAAGAACAGGGATCTTAAGCAGGCGACATGCGTCCGAGATAGTCTTTGCCAATGGATTTTCCACGGCGTTCTCATCGCTCACTCTTCGTCCTTCTTTATGACTTCTTCTCTTGTCGAAATAGCATGGATAGAGGATCTGGAACTTGCTTATCTGCTCTCTTTCTTCGGGCGAAAACTTGTTTGGGTCAACGATGTCGTCTCTTGTTCTGTTCAAGGCTAGAGAGGGCGTTGGAGGCACGATCGGTGGGTCGGAGTCGTCTGTGTCTTGGGATCTTGTCACCACTGGCTTACTGATGGGAGCAATGGGAGTTCTTAAGCTTGGATCGAACTGTGCGATTTCCATGTCTGCACTCTCCAATTCATCATCGTCTACTTCCTCTAGCTGGGGTCTTCTTGACATTTTTATGGGGGTATTTGTAGAAAGTCGAAGTTGGAGAGTGTTGAATTTTCTGGCGTCCGTCGGTGTTGTGCAGGAAAGTTGGTTCCAGTGTGGAGGATTTTGCACCCACTGAATATCAGAGAAAGAAAATGAAGTGAAGAAGCATAGGAAAGTGGGGAATCATGGGAAGCAGCACATCTCAGGGAGAATTCCCATTTATTCTTTGAATTTCTTAATGTTTCTTTCTCTCCTTGATGATGCAAGATTGTCCACTTGATTGCGACTATGTACAGACAATGTTGATATGTAGTAAGTAGCGAAGAATGTAAGAGGTTACTCTTCAACTGATTTTCAGAAAAGAACGGCTTTACAAAGCTTTTTCATTCTAATCTTTCCACAAAAATACATATAAGAGCTCGCTTTACAGACACCTTCCGAACCAGCTCTATTTGTTTTAACTCTTGTGAAACAGAGCATGAGGGTGGCCTGTTATTATCTCAGTTTCTTCGAGAAGTTGGATGCATCAGCCCACCCATTCCCAGTGTGTATCTGTTGAGGTGCAATTAATTTCTCCACCATTGTTTCCCTGGTTAACACTTAGGCAATTGTTCATGAATATAGGAAGCATAGTTTGCAAGAAAAGCTTATGTACAAAACCGGTCTTCACATGAACAAACCTACAAGGTACCTATCACAAAGAGGCAGCCGCAGATAAAGTCTGCTTATTTGTATGATTTTGAAACACATAAGAAGGTGAATCGTGGTTACTTTTGAAAATCGAGGAGCCAAATAGACGAAAAGACGGCCAGAAGATAATCCCAGAAAACCACGCACATGAAAAGACGGCCAGAAGATAATCGCAAAAAACCACGCCCATGAAAAGATCAACCATACATGACGACCAATTTTTAGGATTGTTCTTTTTCTCTATAATCATGCATCAATAGCAACCAAAATTGTAATGATCTGCGTTATGGTTCCACAAAAGATGATAAAACCGACATTTCATCACGCAGCAACAGACACATTTTTACGAAATCGCAACCACAAAAGGCAACCACGAAATAGGCCTACACAAGTTGGGGTAAAAAATATAAATAGAAAGGGAGGGATATTGTAGAGCTCTGTATCGAAGAAGGCCAAATTAAAGTTTCCAAAGTGGTGACGACAAGAAGATAGGCGCAAAAGTTCAGAAACAACAAGGGCCAGCAATGAACCCAATAACAAGAACACAGATTACCGGGCGCAAAAAGATTACACAAAGAGATGAAATATACCACAAAGTCAACATCCATACACCAACTATAAATCATCGACACACTTATAGTTAAGAACCAGAGTGCTATCAAAGAGAAGAATGTTGTTGCTCAACCTTGGTCGAGACAAAATAATCAAATCACGTGTGCGGAATCAACATTTTCTTTCCGTAGTAACTGAGCAATATCACGTCTTCAATAATAAGGTCGTCTCCAAATAGATGTAAGGATATATGGGATAGGGATATATTACGTGCCTCTCAGATTTCCAATGGTTTGGTTATGCAGGCCATATCAACAACATTGAAAACTAGTTGTGACAATAGCTGTCCAAGAACGTTTCTGGTTGCTAATGAGAAAATCAATTTAGTCGGTGCAGTTACCTCACTTTGCAAGACAGAAGCTGTCGGTATCATCTTGCTTAAAATTGAACTATCCCAGTGGTTAATTTGGTTCCAATAACTGGTTTGACCAGTCCAAACTTTTGCCAATGATATATACTGGTCATATCAACTCTGAGGAAGTGCTTTACCTTCTACACCTTACGGATTATAACTGGTTGAGGTACTATTGCTTGCTCGTCGATTTCCATGATGATATTGTGAAACCAGTCAGAGTGCATGTTAGGTTTATGTAAATTAAGTATCATCACAAGTAACACTGAACAACCCGGCGACTCTAGCCTGGCTTTTATCTTTGAACATTGTATTCGTGGATTTTGTTGGATTCGCCTACACGTAGAACCACAAAGTTTATGATTAGGTGTGCTTATCAGAAAAATGCACTAATAGTTCATTTACGAGACTCAACGCTCGTGACCTTCAAGACGATAATTGACTTCAACTTAAGGCCCACTGCACAATATAATAAAGAATGGAAGGTAAATTTGAGCATCGCAAATATCACCTCAAGCGGATGTCTGGTTTTTTCACCATGAGTATCAGTATTACACCTATGGAAAATGTCCGTGTCGGGTTGAACTCATTCGCTAATAACTGATCGTTTTCTCCGACAACCGATGCAATTTTCAGCTTTGGGGAACGAGTAAGACTACCAGCTTCAGTAAAAGGTACCTCGTGGCTCGATTCTAACCTAGTAATTGATCCACTACTCTCGAACTTCTATCCAATAATGCTACAGTCTCAATTTGCGTTATGTACAATCATTTGGCACCAAAGAATCGCTTCAACTTACTAGCTTTCCGTTGTGGGGCACCAGAAGGAGACCTGGCGGGCACTTTCCTCACCTGACCACCCAGAACATTCTGCTTATCAAGTCTTTTGTTGATGGCTCCACACACGACCTTTACAAGATACCTTCCGTCGAACTGTGGTCCGTCCACTTTCTTAGGAATCCAAGGTACAGTATCGACAATGTCTCTCGAAAGGCCAGCATTCTCGAGATCATCATCCAATGCCTCCAAACACCGCTTGGCTTCGGGATCTGCTCCAATTTGGACAAACTGGATTCCGATCTGATTAGGCAAAGCATTACGTCTGTCCAACTGCTGAACAATCCAGATGATTACACTGGTCACATCGTCAGAGAATTGACCATCAGTGATAGCAAGAATGTTCAATGGTTTCGTTACACCAGGAACATACTGCTCAAAGTACTTGGACGCAATCTGTGCAAGCTTGCGGCCCATGTTAGTTCCACCAACCGGATTTTTCAGGTTGAAAGCATCCGCAATCTGCTGGGGAGTGGCATTGAGTACCGGCTCTGCTCTGTTGAGAAACCACACATCCTGTCCGTCTTCATCCCACTCAGCACAAATGGTAGAGAATGTCATGAGTGCATCCCGAGCATGGGGCCATGGCACAATGCCAGATCGTTTTTCCGTCCACGACATGGACGTGGAGTCGTCCACTATGTACACTATATCGTACCCACGAAGGGCCCATAGCTGGTCGTCATTGAGGAGAGAATCTGTGGTTGTCGTTTTTTGCGGCGGCCCAGTGGCCGTATAAGGAGGAGGTTGCGAGCTGGTAGCCATGATTAATTGGTTATTAACATTGACCGGGGATAAGGTGTCTATATATATATGCTGAGCGAAGCCTGCATGGTGAGTGGGAGGCTGAGCGAGCATGACTAGAGGAACAGCCGCACCAAAGAAACCGGCATTTTACTAGCAATAAAGTCGGCAGTAGACGAGCCTTTGCGCCGATCTAAAGGCTTGGTGGTTTGCGGTTGGACAGTCGGGTTCATTGATTTGAATCTTTGAATTTTGATATTGCAGGTTTGTCTGGCGGAGATTGGAATTTGGTGAATGGGGCAGTAATTCTGTTTAATGCGGGCACTCCAAAACGAGCAATTTGGCTGCGAAATGGGCAATCGAATTTTTGTTTTGCTTGCAATCTGCCAGTGAAGATACGTTATGTATCGTTCAGATACGTTCCGATGCGTTCCGATACGTTATATATCGTTCAGTTACGTTCAAATACGTTCAGATACGTTCAGATACGTTCCGATACGTTCAGATGAATTTGGAGACTGGGCCCAGGGTGTCAATGTGAAACAACAGTCAATTGGATCGATCAGATCACGATCAATCGTCCCAATCTAAGTTGTCCCAATCTAAATCGTTGGTCACTGCTCAGCATAGACCAGCTCCATCCCTCTATAATAATAGCACACTGCTCTGTCCACAGTTGCTATAATATATCATTCTACTCGTTCTTTTGGCACAGAGATCACTTTTTGATAAGAGCCTTCTCAACATGCTCTTCTTCTTAGGCTTAGGCTGGACCTACTGTTTCACCAAATCTCTTACTGGCTTCTTGTCTTGCCTTTATTAATGACACCACACACGAATTTAACCAAGTAGTCTCCATCAAACTGAGGCCCGTTGATCTTGTTCTGGGTCCATGGAATCAAATCGACAGTGTCTTCGCGTCTAGCACTTTTGCACAAATCAGTGTCCAACCGCTCCAAGTATTTGCAAGCACCGGGATCTGCACCGATCTGGACAAACTCAACTGCAAACTGATTTGGTATAGCAGCGAACCAACTGAGATGGTCGGTGATCCATCGAGGCATGCTCATCACAACATCACGACATCAGTGAAATGTTCGCCAGTAATGACGATGATGTTGGCCGGCTTCGTGATTTCAGGCTGAAAATTTTTGAACTAGTTGCTGTCCGCCTGGTACAACTTTCGACTCATGTTGGTTACGCCATCAGAGGTACACAGGTTGAATAAACGATCAATGGTCAGCGGCGATGCTCTGAATAAAGGCTCGTCCGCATTGAGAGTACATGTCCTGGCCATCTAGGTCCCATGCGTTGCACATGGAGGAGAAGGTGACCAGGACATTCCTGGCATGGGACCATGGCACGATGTACGACTTGGACTATTCCTACGAAATCGAGCTGGAGTCGTCGACAATTTAGACAATGTCGTACCCTTGGAGACACTACATGGGGTCCTGGGCCAACGGCTGCCAATAAGGTGGGAGTCTCCAACTTGGTCTTTCGACTTTGACATTTACTATTGTCTTTTCTTGATTCTGAAATTCCAAGGCAGCTTTTCCAAAATCTGGTTACTCATGTATATACTTAGGAGAACCGTTTGGAGACGTATGACGTTTGTAAGTGCAAAGAAGGTTACAGTATTTCTCATAAAGACTTCATGGAACCATTCAAAATGCCCACTATTCAATTTCAAATTCGCACATTGGTAGATTCTAATTCGGGAATGTGCTTTTTCAGATTTGCACAACTAATATTGGAAATACGAATTCCACATTCGCTGAATTCGTCCAGGTTGAATGACGAATTCGGGCGAGAAGATTCTAAAAATCGTTTCTGTAAAGTTTTAACTGCAGTATTTTCGATAATATAGTTCGTGGTTTAATTCGAATCTCACATAACTCAATTTCGAATTTGTGCTTCGATTAATTCACATTTGTTCACACACTTTCTTTTGTGAATTCGTATCGGTTGGCTTTAGAATTTGCATGAACCTTAGAGCTTTAAAATGTAAACCTGTGACATGAGGGCAAATGTTTAGTTAAACATGCATAAGGTGAGCGGCTTTTGCTTGATAGTTTCTAGTATTTTCGTCCAAACAACTGCTTTGTACTAATCGGAGTTTCTGCTCATGAGAAAAATATGGCGATATATTATTATCACCGTATAGTACAACACTGATTTGTTGATTTTCTCTCATTGAATCGCCGAAACGATTTTGCGTATCTTCTGCCAGTGTACACACAGTATCTTGTACCATCACAACCACCAGGTTCCCGACTGGGTATTTGGTGTACCCTTCGAATATGCACAGAAATCATCTCTTTTACTATTCCATTGACAGGAATACTGATAACCTACACAATAAGCAGTTGCTCTTTGCTTAATAAACGTGGTCCGGTCTGGTTCAGTTCGGATTTTGGTGATCTTTTCCTTTAATGAGTGTTGATATATGAGTCCTTCGGTTTTCACTCAAACTTTTCCTTCAAAGCACTAGTCCAGATTGCCCCTAGGAAATCAAACTCTCTGGCTTCTTTGGACGAGAACGTAAAGACATGAGCTGTATGTTCAGGCCGCTCTGGCAAATCGTAGGGCTCAATTTCACTATAAGCACAATGTTCGTAGCGTGCACAGCATGAAGATTTACCCCAACCTTTCTGTGGGCCATTTCTCTTGCTAAGCTCTTGAATTACCTGTTTCTCCTTGGTGAGATCTGGAGGGATTTTGGAGGGTCTCAACCTAGGTAATTCTGGCGGAACTATTGCCAGACGGATACGCAAGGGCTCCTCGTACAACTTCACTAAAGCATCTACGCCCATTGCCTTATATGGAAAACAGGACAGATCTTTAGCGTGACCATTTTTCTTGCAATATGAGAAGCCACTGTTAATCCATAATAATTTCCCGTCCTTAGAAACATGGCCGGGGTGAGAGGAGCAAAGCTCTAACGCTTTGGCACTCTTGTAGCGCTGGTACTCATTTTTAGACGTTATCTCACCAATGGCAGCAGCATTGTATTTGTTGAAAACATAGTCCTCATCGCCTAAGATGGACATGGAAAGCCAGTACTTTTCCTTTTCTCCCCACATTCGATTGTTGATATCCCAAAGGACAAGGGGGAAAAGTACAAGAAAAAAGGCGAAATGACGTTTTTTGTTGATGACGACGAGGCCAGCCTCCTGATTGTATCGCCAACCTGACATGTACTTGTTTCCGAAGGTGTGTTCAGTCACAGGCTTAATCCCCATAGCCATGTCCAAAGTAGATGTGGAATGCGGCATGAGCTTGGAATAAAAGTTGGTCTCCAACCAGTCGACCCTCTCATCGAGAGATCTGTCCTTGAAAAAGTAGGCACCTGACCGAGTGAACTCCTTTACTTGGAGAAAATGCTTGGGAGAGACAAGGGGAACTGTATCAGCATCGAAAAGTAGCACATTCTCAAAAGTGCTGAAGAAGAGCGCTACGATCTTATTGTTGAAGCCCCCAAAGTCTTTTTTATCAAGTGAGCGCTCAGCATTGATGAAGGTTATATCCTGTTTAGGAAACTTTCTTTTGGCCAACTCGACATTGTTTCCATTGAAATCCGGGATCATTCGCTCGAGTAGCTTCTGATTCGAATGTTCTGGACTTAGCAACTCTTCCTTGGTTGCATGGGCAGCAGAGGCTATCGCATTTCTTGCTTCCGTCAGCAAGTCCCCTCTGAAGACAATTTGAATGGGAAGTGTGTTGCCCATAGCACGAAGAACATGGATAAAACTGATAATTTCTCGAGCATACTGAGATGCCCCTGAGATCACAATGCCTGAGCCCTTAAGGTTATGGTAATAGTAATCAAGAATATCGTCACCCTTAGTGTATTCTGGAGCGCCCGGAATAGTGTTATAAAAAACGTTGTTCACATCGAATTGTGGAAGCTCAGATTTAAAGAAGGGGGCCATCTTGTGATTGTAGCGATGGTAAATCTCCTTTAACTGATCGCTCAAGGTGACCTTGTTCTTGCCATAAAAACAGTGCCCAAAGAGTCGTATGATAGTCGTAGAGTCAGCCATTAGCTGTTCCAACTTCAACGTCTTAGTTTTGCTTTCTTCAAAACGTTGGAGCGCCAACTTTTTATCCTCCGAGTTCATTTTCTCTGGTTCAGCGTGTCCGCTCAGCTTCTTCAGCTCAGCGATCTTTTTGTACTGGTCTTCAAGGAAAGGCCCTTTTCTTAAGACATTCTTATCAAATCTCTGGTTTCTGGCACTCTCCAACAGCCAGTCTGGCATTTCCTTATCAAGAAACTTAAAAAAATCGAGGCATTTGTCCTTTAGCTTCGTGTGAGAAAACGATTTCCAGTTACCATTCACCGTCTCAGCAAACTTATCTGTGAGCAAAAACTTGTAGTTAGGATAGTGCGTTTCGAGGCGCATGACGAAGTCTTCATCTAGCAACTCGGGGTGTCGCATTGCGAAGTTCTTGTCCAACATTGCAGGATCTAGCAACTCGGGATTTCGCTTGAAGAGAACACCGTGGAACCGGTATAACAAGAACGAGAGCAAGAGGGCCAGGATGGTCACCAATCGAAGAAGCACTCTCTTGCGTAACTTGGCCACTGAGTTAAACATAGGGAAGAAACAAGAAGGACACGACAACGTCAGAGAAGAGATTTATATTGAAATCTTCGGGCTTCTGACGAGAATTTTGAGCTGCATAAATAGAGAGTGCAGATACACCGTTGCCTTGCTTGAGATGCATTGCATTGCATTGCAGTGCAATGCGCTGCTACGTACAACCTCTTTAGAACTTGATATGCACACTAGTCGATCGAGCAGTGAATGTCTAAACAGTGTTGTGCCTTGGGCCCTAGATTCAGAAACTCATTTTCGATCGAAATTGCCTTATTTTTATGAATTGTCTTAATTATTTCAAGAAAATGTGAAAATGATCAAATGTGATCAAATATAGAGCTCCGATCGATTCTATAGCAGCCGTGGTGCGTTTCCAAATCTGTGCTCAGTATTTGATTGAAAATGTCATATATTCCCAAGACTCAAATTAATGAAAAGTAATTATTCGCAATCTAAATCAAAAAGCGGGTTTCATATCAGTAATTCATGCAGAGCGGTACAAGGCTTCTGGAAAACATATGCTACATTTCAGTTAAGAATAATTCACAAGAACTCCGAAGAGTGCTTTTATAACACAATCCATAACACTCCAATGATGTCTCCGTTTGGCAAAATGCCAAAAAGCAATCAAGTGATTCATCATTGGACTGCAAAGAAATCTCTTGCGATTATATCTATTTATGTGCTTGTATCATCGATACCTATCAGCTCATTGATTTTGATGATGATTCTTAATGTTTTCTCCATGCAATCAGTGCATATAAAGAGACAGAGATTGTTTTGATAGTCACCTACCTCATATTCCTGAAACAGATCACAAGGCCGCTCATGAAGACAGTCATACGTACGAATGCACTTTAAAAGGAAGAGGTGAGAATGATTTCCGCCTTGTACATCAGCTCGAACGGAAAAACCAGATATTCTTATTGGCCTACCATCTTCTTTTGCTATCTACCGAAGTCTGAAATCACTATTTAGACATTTCAGCGGAAATCATAGTCTTTGATCAATATCATTTTTGAAAAATAAGGACTTCAATAGTTTAAACTACTTGCATCTCAAATTGTTGTGTAATCCAAAATATCTACAATTGAAAATTTTGAAGTGCTGTGATTCTTTCGTCCAAGTCATGCAGGATATTGGAAGATGGCTTGCAGCACTATGCACATACACATGTATAGTGTATGTGATTATATGCATACGCTTAATCGAATTGAAATTTACGAAATTTTCATTGAGAGATATAGAGCATTCTCTTATACAATATTTTATATGATTAACTCTTATTTGCTTTTTCTTGACTTTTGATAGATGATACTTGCATAGATACTTTCTGTTGGACAAAACCATGCCCATATTATTCTTCATCCTGTCGGATATACATGATAAAACTGCACAATAAATTGAAAAAGTTGAAAAATTGCGAAAGTTTAATTCAAATTATGTATGCATCTGGCCATGACATTCGCAATTCGACAAAATGCATACCAAGTTCTAGGATTCAGGAACTCAAGATTATACAATCCCATCTTCTTTAGCTAAGAATTCCGAAAGTGAGCATTATGCGCACTGTCAATTTATAATTTAACACTATTGCACATCTGACAATTTCAATTACGAATTATTTTTTTACCTTTTGTAATCAAATTTCCACACGTGATTAGTCTCGGATGAAGAAAGCCAGCAAATCATGAGGTTAATGCCAACAGTCAGCTTTCACTGCATGACCTGATATAGGAGCATATGAGGTGGAAAATAATGCACAATGCAGTCGTTTTAAAACTGAAATAAATCTCGTGCCTGGTTTCAGACACACTCTAGGATAAGTAGCTTCCCAAATTGGAAATGAAGGCTATCCCAACAAGACTGTTGTTTTTAAAGCCAGTTCGATACAATGCATAAAGTCGAATTTAGGGATTCAGATTTGGAAGGATTGGAGTGTGTGCACTGCTGTTTCCGCGCAAGTAGACATTCTTTTAAACTTTTCAAAAATGGATCACCCCACAAGCAAGTCCGAAAATTGCATTTCTTGAGGAAGGGACTATAAATCGACGGTGCCCTTATAACCAACATAGAATACTACAGGCACCACGGCACTAAATGGGATATGTAGAGAAACGCTCCGATGATCATCCTGTATTAACTTGTTTGCAAATACGAGCGTTATACTACAACGTGAACTGCATGTTTGGGGCAAGCTCCGTGCGGGGACCTTGGGCAACCGAAACCTTGCTGAATGAGGAGCAAGCTTATGACCTGTGGCGCAAATGCACTTCTTGACTTTCGAATTGCCCAATTCTTAGCAAGTGGTAAAAATACTACAGTCGATTTTTGTCTTGATGAGTGTCTGCATCAGCTGCACAAACAGAGTGTAATATTTGTAATAATGAGAGCGATTGTTTGACTGGTTAGGAAACACTGTTACCAATTTAGCAATGGTGCATGGAATTTCAAATAAGCATCACTTGATACAAGATTCACGTATGGTAAGGATAAATGAAATTTTCCATATGGAGTTCAGTACATCCTCACAATCATCCTTGAATTAAGCTATCAATGTGGGTATGAGACTCTCAGTCTTACTCTTTCCGGTCGTTGTATTCGTCTGCTCACCATATCTGCGTGTTGTACGGGTTCATCCACCACCATCGTGAGAAGTCTTTTGACCGTTACTGATGGATCGCTGACCTACACCACAAGTGCTATATTTGTGGAGATACCGGTGTCGACTACTACAAACGTAGTTACAGAGACACATTCAAGCGAGGTATCGTCTTCAAGTGAGATTACTTGAAGTGAGGATCCTTCAAGGAGTCGTCTTCAAGTGAGGTACCTTCAAGCGAAGTTTTCGTTTTTAAGCGAGAATTTGTCATCAAAGTAGGCTTTGTATTCAAGTGAGACATCGAGTTCTTTGACAGCCATCACTTATGAATTTCCACCAAGTGGGGTTACTTGATTGAATTCTTGCTGCAAAATTTGGACAACTACTGTTATTGGTGTGTCTACTACTGCTTGTGGTGATATCATCGTTACATCAGAATCCAGTGCTGAATTATACACTTCTTCAATATTCTCAGTAGAAGGTGAGACGGTTGTCTATAGCACGACTAATTCTGGTAGAGCAATTGAGGCACTCAGTTGTGTGGTAAATCCAACCACAGATAGCAAAAGAAGTATTCTCTTGATGATAGTGATTTTGAAACAAATACACCAGTTCCTATCGTAACCTATGTTTCTACAATTGCAGATGAATTTGAGAAGAATTCTTCTAGTTCTGTGGTCATCAAGACTGCTCATGGATCTACAGTTGTTGTTGAACAGGATGAGGTCGTTGAACCGAATATTCGTCTGGTACACCTGCGTCAGCTTGAGGATGTTCATTAGTCGGTAGATTTCGTTAGCATTATTAAGCTCTTGAAATTTTTTCTCAACGAGCTTGAGAAACGAGAGACTGAAGCTTTCAAACTTGGCCTCAACCAAAGAAGTGATGAGGATGCTATTGAGCAACTTGAACCAGAATCCAACGGATATGAAGCTGTCGGTGAAAACTCCAAGTCAACAGCAGAGCTAGAATAGCTGGACCTCCATTCCGAGCTTCTAGAAATGTTGGTGTAGTTCAGCAACGTTCTTTGGGAAGTACCACCTCTGCACTACTGCAACTTCCCGCTAAATGTATGGATTCGAGTCTCTATGGAAATAGTCCAACTCGCCATATTTGGGAAGACAATCCTTCGTGAGAGAAAGAAAGACCCAAAAGACGTCTTCTTCACTGAGTCAAAGTGTGCCGCTATCGTTCGCTTAGCTTACTTCGAGCGGAAGAATCTCAAAAAATCTCATTAATATCTTGAAAATAGCCAACTTCGGTTTGTAAGCGACGAAAGCGTACAAGATATTTTATAGCTTGTAGAAATACGGACCTGGCTGCGATGTGGCCATGTTATTGAAGTACCTGTTGGAAGGTAGTGTGCGGTGTAGGTCGAGATTGATCTGCTCAACTTGCTTTTGATCGCTTCGTTGCTGGAATTACGGGCTACATCGACCAACCGAATGGATTCACCAAGAACCTCTTTGTTGTTTGTTCCAGAAAGATCGAACCAAAGTTCATTTCTGTATTTCGGAGGGATTTTACCGCTTTTGGTAAAGTGGTGGATGGTCTTGAACTGCTGAAACCCGTCCTTTTTTTCGTCCTCAGCAGATAGGAACAACTTCGTTAACCCAGGATTTGTACATTTGAGATTTAATGTCCTTTTTCCAAACACCTCCTGTTGGAGTATATTGCGCTACGCTTGATGATCTCATTCTTGACTTTCCACATAATTGTGCCCCATTTCCTCACATGCTCCTCATTTTCAGCTTCGTAAAGCTCCCCTAAATGTTTTATTGTATCAACACTTTTCGACATTTCAGATGTGCAGATTGTACCCTCAGCAAGTGTCTGCTCGGTGCCTTTGGCATGGCCTGGAGTTCGTGATCTATGTTTGGAGATGGCAGTGTCATTGTTGAATCCAATTCGATCAATACTTGGGTCTAGTGAAATGATGATTATGGCACTTTCAAATCCCATACTTTTCAACTCGATGGAAGCTTTTTCCTGACTCAGCTTATTTTTGAAACTTTTGATGCTGATTGAACGGAAGCGAGTGTTTATACTTGTAGATGATTTTGATGAGAGTGCTTCATTGAAGAATTGAGCCAATTATACCAAATGTTGGTTCTTTTTCGGTCTTCTCAGTCGGAATTTCCAGTTTTTGTGACATTCTTCCGCTGTTTTTGTCTCGAACTTGCTTATCTACTGGCCATCTTCTCTAGAGCACTTTATCTTGTCAGGTCTTGGTTTCAGTTTGCGAGGCCCGTCTTTGATTGCTGCATCTATCTATTCTCAAACAACCTTGTCGATGAACTCTTCAATCTTAAGCCCGTTGAGCCGCTTGTCGATCTCCATCTAAGAAAGATTCCCATACTCAGTACTTAGTCTATAGATCTCTTGCTCTCGCTGGAATATCTCCCTCTGAGCAAGATTTGCTTGGATTCTTTCGCCCAGATTTATAAAGAGTTGGCAAATAAGCAGTATTGGGTTTCCATGGAAGTTGAACTGCAACAAATTGGCTACCTACTTATCTGATAGCTCGTGAAGATTATTTTTAATAACCAACTCTGTCGAGTCAGCCAGTGTGACTTTTTTCCAAATCAAAGGGTAAACATAGGATAGTTCTACACCAAAAGGTCCATCCCGTTCGTAATCTTCACTCTCGCCCTCACCATTCTGCTCTAACGTGGACAAGAAATGGGAAGTTGGTAATTGTTGTTAGTGGACCATATGCGAAGCAATATATTAGATATTTTTGTTGAGTTTTGAAGTGCTCTACATGATTTTGAAGTTGATGCAATAGCTGTTATTCCCACTCATGTCCTCATAGATCATTTATCTTGTTGGCATATGCCCGACTCTGTCAGCTACTTGTATGTATCTCTCTTCTTTTATTTCTGACCATTAATCAAATCATGGGGCAGACCTAAGTCTTCGAATACTTCTCATGCGGTGAGATCATCGATGGTCCGAGTGTTACTTACCCAAAACTTATACGACATCCCAATGCGTTTTTTCCTGATTCACCAATCTAGGAGCTTTCTGCAGCGTGATATGACTATTCATAAGCTAAAAGGTCCAACTGGCCTTAAATGTCATAGAGTTGGCTCGTCTCATTTTATTTGTCTGTAGGTCTGTAAAATGCCCGCACAGCATTTTATCGTTGTCTTACCGATGTAGAAATACATCAGTGCCTCTTGGACTCACATAATCTATAATAATTGTAAAATTTTACCGTCCATTACTGATGATAACTTCATGCAGTGGCCTTCTAGAACCATATTGTGAACCATCGTTTATACTGAAGGTATATACTTAAGACTATCGACTTATCCGATGTGATAGCCCCCAGTTATCCTTGTCTTACAATCACACTCTCTCTGTCCTCTTAAACTTAATGGACAGACCTACGTCTTTATATAATTTTTCATTAATGAGCTCATCAATGGACCGGGTCTTACTTACCCACATGTGGAGCGACATCTCTACCACGTTTCATTCTAATTAATTAATTAATGAATTAATAGAGTAATCTGTAGAGTCGGATAACCATCCTTGTACTCAACATGCCCCTTATACTACCAATACCATGTAGTATTAGGTTATTTCCATTGGTTGTCTGCTAGGCGGTAAAATGTATATGCGACATTCTATCATTACTGCACCGATTGACATTTACATCAGTACCTCTTAGACTCTCGGATTCAATGATAATCGTTGGATCACGGGCGCGGGGAATTATAGAATCAGGACTGGTTAATCGGTGTACGTTTCGAATATTGGGAGAGCCACTCCTCTTACTTGTTCTATTGGCAGTATTATTGATATCCTCAATGATAAGCAGTTCATCTTCGCTTGATAAACGTCAACTGGTCAAGTTTCAGCTCAGTGTTCGGTGAACTTCTCCTTGTAGGCTTGATATTTCACCTTCGGCTTTCACTTAATGTTTTGCTTCACAGCACTACTCCAGATTGCTGCGAGGAAATCGAACTCTCTGGCTTCTTTGGACGAAAACGTAAAGACATGACCCAAATATTCGAGCTGTTCTGGCGAATTGTAAGGTTCAATTTCACTATAAGCACAATGTAGATATTTTGTGCAGCACGAAGTTGAAATCCAACCTCTCTGTGGGCCATAACTGTCGATTTGGTCCACATCTTTGATCTGGCTGAGCTTTCTCTTTCCAAGTTCATTATTTACGTGTTTCTCCTTGGTGAGATCTGGAGGGCTTCCGGAAGGTCTCAACCTAGGTAATTCTGGCGGAACTATAGCCAGACGAATACGCAAGGGCTCCTCGTACAATTTCACTAAAGTATCTTCGTCCATTGCCTTATACGGAAAGAGGGACTTATCTTCAGCATGACCGTTTTTCTTGCAGTACGAGAAGCCACAGTTAATCCATAATAATTTCCCGTCCTTTGAAACATGGCCAGGGTGAGAAGAGCAAAGCTCGTACGCTCTGGTATTGTTAAAGAGCTTGTACTCATTTTTAGACGTTATCTCACCAATGGCAGCGGCTTCATATTTATTGAAAACGTAGTCCTCGTCGCCTGAGATGGACATGGCAAGCCAGTACATTTCCTTGTCTCCATATATGAGAGATTTGATAGGTTCGCCCCAAAGTGCAAGCGCAAAAAGCACTAGAAGAGAGGTGAAATGACGTTCTTTGTTAATCACCACGATGCCAGCCTCTTGATTGTGATACCAACCTGTCATGTACTTGTTTCCCAAGGTGTGTTCAGTCACAGGCTGAACTCCCATAGCCATATCCAATGTGGAGGTGGAGTGCGGCATGAATTTGGAAAAATAGTTGGTTGCGAACCATTCGTTGCTTTTACGGAAAGATCTGTCCCTGAAAAAGAAGGCGCCTGACTTTTTGAACTCCTTGATTCGAAGGAAATGCTCGGGAGAGACAAGCGGAACTGTATCAGCATCGAAAAGTAGCACATTCTCAAATGTGCAGAAGAAGAGAGCTATAATCTTGTTGTAGAATCGTAAGAAATCGTGCTTTTTCAACATTTGAAGTGAGCGCTGGGCGTTGATGAAGGTTATATCCTGTTTAGGAAACTTTCGTTTGGCCAACTCGACATTAGCTCCGTTGAAATCCGGGATCAGTCGCTCGAGTAGCTTCCAATCCGAAAGATCTGGACTTAGCAACTCTTCCTTGGTTGCATGGGCAGCAGAGGCTATCGCATTTCTTGCTTCCGTCAGTAAGTCCCCTCTGAAGACAATTTGAATGGGAAGTGTGTTGCCCATAGCACGAAGAACATGGATAAAACTGATAATTTCTCGAGCATACTGAGATGCCCCTGAGATCACAATGCCTGAGCCCTTAAGGTTATGGTAATAGTAATCAAGAATATCGTCACCCTTAGTGTATTCTGGAGCGCCCGGAATAGTGTTATAAAAAACGTTGTTCACATCGAATTGTGGAAGCTCAGATTTAAAGAAGGGGGCCATCTTGTGATTGTAGCGATGGTAAATCTCCTTTAACTGATCGCTCAAGGTGACCTTGTTCTTGCCATAAAAACAGTGCCCAAAGAGTCGTATGATAGTCGTAGAGTCAGCCATTAGCTGTTCCAACTTCAACGTCTTAGTTTTGCTTTCTTCAAAACGTTGGAGCGCCAACTTTTTATCCTCCGAGTTCATTTTCTCCGGCTCCGCGTGTCCGCTTAGCTTCTTCAGCTTTGTGATCGTTTTGTACTGCTCTTTGAGGAAATGCTGCTTTTTCACAATATTCTTATCAAATCCTTGGCCTCTGGCGCTCTCCAACAGCCAGTCTGGCATTTCTTTATCAAGAAACTTGAAAAAATCGAGGCATTTGTCCTCTAACTTCCCACGGGAAAACGATCTCCAGTCACCTTTCACTGTCTCAGCAAACTTGTCTGCAAGCAGAAACTTGTAGTGAGGATAGTACATCTCAAGGCGTATGGGGAAATCCTCGTCCAACACTGGATCTAGCGGTTCGGTATTAAGCTTGCCGGGAAGGCCGTGGAACTGGTATTTCAAGAGCGAGAGGGTCAGTATGGTCACAAATAAAACGAGCAATCTCTTGCGTAAGTTGTTCATTGAAATAAATATGGGAATTCAAGAGGGAAAGAAAGTTAGGAAGTCAGGAAAGGGCGCCTCGAGTCCAGAGAGGAAATGTATTGAAGTCTTCGGGCATTATGAGGAGAACTTTGAACTGCATGCACAGAGAGTGTATATATATATTCCTTTTACCCGATATGTAATACAATGCAATGCGCTGCTATGCATAAGCTCTTTTGGAACCTGAGCCAGTCGATCAATCAGTGAATGTCTAGACAGTATTTGCCAAAGACCCGAGATTCGGAAAATGATTATCGATCTAAATTGTCAAAGTCTTGTGCATTCTCGTAATTGAACTGAGACAGTATGAAAACGAACAAAGATAAGGTTCTTATCGATCCTCAAGTAGCCGAAGCGAGTTTCTAAATCTCCAGTGCTCGTGATCTTTACTGCATAGGTCAAGACTCAATTGATGGCAAGCCATTATTCGCAATCTCTATTAATACGCGGCGTTAATATCAAAAAGTCATGAAGTCCTGTATAAGACATCTGGAAAACATATTCTATGATTCCGTGAGGTAGAACATACCAAATTCTGAGGAATGTTTTCATAATAGAACCATTGCACTCCAATAACTTCTGTGTTGGAAAAACTCCTAAGAGAGTTCAAGCGACTAATCACGGAACATCAAAGAGACTCCTTGTAATTATATACATTTATATGTGCGCATTTTCGAAATCCATCAGCTCATTGACTATGATCATGTTTCATAATATTTGCTCAGGCATTCAGGGCATACAAAGAGACCAGAACCTTTGGATGTCACCTGGCTCATGTTCATGAAACGTATCACAAAGTCGCTCATGAAGACTTTCATACCATATTAGAAGGATCAATGATGGTTTTAAATGAAAAATTACCACAAGACATTGCGGATGTGCTTGCCGTTCTATATTTGTTTTCGGGAGCTGTGAGTTTCTTAATGTGGTATTTTTCTGGCATACCTACCTCACCAAATCACGAAATACGGAGTTCATTTGTCAACAATTTTCAATTTATTATACCAAACCCCGCAATATTTATGATTATATACCTTCTGACTGAGAAATCGTCTAGCAAGATGAATTTAGTGCTTTTGCTGCAGTTGGACAATACACGTTAGATGGAAGAGATAAAAACATTTACCGCCTCGTACCTCTGCTCGAACGGAACAACCAGATTTTAATTTTAGACTACCATCTTCTTTTGCCATCAACCGAAGTCTGGAATCACCATTTAGACATTTCAGTAGAAATCCTAGTCTTTGAGCAATTTCATTCTTCATTAATGAGCGTTTTAATATATTGAAATACTTTTATGTCGATTTGTTGTGGACTTCGAAATCTTTACGATGAGAATTTAGAAGTGGTGCGATTCTTTTGTCAGTCTCATGCAGAGGAACAGATGATAGCTTGCAGATTCTTGCAGATTCTTGCACATGGACATAGTTACTTGGATTAAAGTTACGAAATATTCATTGAGAGAAAAAAGTATTCTCTTATACAATCTCTATATAATCACCTGTGATATATCTTTTCTTGAGTTGGAATTGAGGGCTATCACAAGAACACCATTTTTGGACAGCCCCAAGTATATATTATTTTTCGTATTGTCGAATACATGTGACAAAACTAAACAATCAATTGTAGAAGCTGGAAATTAGCGAAAGGCTAATTCAAATTATGTACACGTCTCGCTGCTATTCATAAACTTCTATTATGTACATACCCAATGCGAAGATTACGGATTAAGATTTATCCTAGCGTTATGTAGCTTTGGTAACCATGCATATGTTCTGCAGCAATTTTTACTCAAGAGACATACGAAACTACTCTGAAATCTTACGATCTGTAGTTGATAATATGCACCCCATCCTTTTTTGTTAAAAATTCCAGAAGTGTATATTATGCACTGTGTAAATTTATAATTTAACATTACTGGACGTTTGACAATTTCAATTCAGGAATCATTTGATTACTTTCAATATTTATACATCACAGGTGATTGGTTGGGGATGTAGCAAATCAAAGAATCCTTCGGCTAATGCCAAGATTTGTCTTTTACCGCGTGACCTCATGTAGAGGAACATAAGCAATTGGGAATAATGCTTTATGCATTCGTTTCAGAATTTAATTAAACTTCCACCATTATTGAGGATCCTGAGCATTGTTAAATATACAACAACCGAACAAGAAATAACAAGAGGGGCCTTGCCTGCTCGGTTTCCGACACCTGCACTCTCGGTTAACAAGTTTCCCAATTGAGATTTAGTTAACCCATTGAGGCTGTGCTTTTTGAGCCAGCACACAAAACCCCGATAAGCTGCATTTATTTCGAATGCAGCGATACCCATCTGCTAAAATAGGACTGTGTGAACTGCTGTTTCTACTGCAAGTAGACGTTCTGTTGAACTTTATAAAAATTAATCACCCCACTAGTAAGTCTGAAAATTGAGCATCTTGAGTAAGGGGCATTCGAATCGTGGTTATCTTTGCGGCCAATTTCAAATAGTATAAGTACCAAACATGGCTCTAAAGGGGATTTGTAGAGAAATACTCAGATGATCACCATCTATTGATTTGCTTGCAAATGGAAGCGATGAACTACTTCTTCCTCTGCCAGAAAATCAATCTAATAGTTACAAGATTTTTGGCGAGTGGCTGATCTAGAAAACTAGAAAGAATCATCATTTCAGCACGCTACGAAGTCAATTGATCACTGTTCTATTAAGTTTTTTGGTTTCTTGCGCTCCTGGAATTAGTACTTTTGTTGAGTGCTCTGTTACCGCTCCTGGTACTACCCTGGGACATACCGTTGATTTCTTGCAGGGTGTAAATACATCGACTTGTGGTTCTAAATACGATTGCTCTTTTTCCATGTTACTGAAAAAGTCATCTTATCCACTTTATTACACAGTTACAGGTGTCACCAATTGCAAGTTCACCGATTACAATTTCATCTATTCTGATTTAATTGCTCTCAAAATATATGGATATAAAGTTGCCAAGCAATTTTTGGTTTACACATGACCGCATATTTCTACCCATTAGTAGATGCCAAGTACACTTTTGGCCTTGGCTTGTAGCGATAGTGGTGCAATGGTTCAGTCTGGTAATATAGTTGCATTCATTTGCTGTTTAAACGAGACCGGTGATGTTTCCAATCGGTTTCAGCTTTTGCGAGCATGGTCAACGACTGGCAGAATTTGGAGCACCCCTTATTACCTCAAGGCTTATTATGCATATCCTATATAAATTGTTTTCTGGAATGCGGGAGGTGCGCCAGCTTTTAATTTTGATATTCTCGATCCTAACAAAAAAAACGTGAGTGGAAATTTATACCACAAATCTGGAAGTGAATCTGAATATTGTCCAATGTCGACACTACCAACACCATTCCATGGACGGGCACGTTCACTCTGTGACGTATACTACATTGACCACTGTGACCTCTGGCAGTTCCATTGTGACTGACCGTTTGGTGTGATTGAGACTCCTATCATTGATCTTTCCACCCCCTGCACCATGGACAAGATACTTCACCACCAGAGTGACAGGTCCATTGACCTTTACTTCTTTTACGATCACCTACACCACAAGTGTGGTAATTATGAAGACACATGAGCTGACGCTCACCACCATATCCCATGGACCGGATCATTCACCAAGTTTTCGTCTTACACCACTGGCAGTATTACTTTGATCGTTTTTGACGTTTCAGTTCCTCCTACCACTTACACCAGTGGATCTGTTCTCGCTTCAGTGAAGCACTCTGCATCGCCAGGTGAGACTGCTACTGTTGAGTTGGATGTTTCAACCTCGTGCATTACCTATGTGGTAGTGACGAGGCAGCATTTTCGTCCGGTGAGCTTCCTACCGGCGGCGCTTTATCAACTAAATCATTTGATTTTCCTAAGATTAATGCAGGTACTTACACTACCTCATGGACCACTGCTAATTCTAACGGTGTAACGGTAACCCACTCTGATATTGTCATTTTCTCTCGACCGACTCTGTTGGGTCGTTGACAACCACCACTTCGGCATTCCCAGCAAATGCATCTGGTGCGTTTAGTGGACTGACTTCTTTCACCACTACGTGGACCACTACTAACTCTGACGGTGTGATGAAATCCCACTCTGATATTGTGATTGTTTTGACCGACTCTGTCGTCTTTTTGAAATGCAGTACTTCTCAATTCTCATCTGAGACTCAAGGAGTTGTGTTTTGTCGCAGAGATGGAGAAGATTGCGTCGTACTTACTTCATTCATCACTTGGACCAAGACTGACGCGGGTGGATCTGTTGAGATCGATTGCAGTGGCGTCATTGTCCCCACTAATGCCAACGGACACTTGTACAGCACCATATCTGAATTCTCACCAAGTGGCGTTACTTAATTGACTTCTTACGCCACAACTTGGACAACTACTCTTGTTTTCGCGTCACTACCACTGTTTGTGGAGATGTTATCTTTACTAAGAAGTATGGTGGTGCATTATACACTTCTACTCTATTCTCAGATAATGGTGAGACGGTTGTTTTTACCACAACTAACACTGGAGCAATAGAGACACTCAGTGTATGGTAAAGATAACCACCAGTAGCAACGAGAGTATTGCTTGGCAACAGTGATTGTTGAAACAGGCGCATGTCATTCTGTCCTCACATATGCCACATTCCCCTGAAGCGATTTGAACTTCGCACCGCACAAACTCCTAGATCAACTTGTACGAGTCTAGAGAAAGCGAAGTGCAAATTTCTAATTTTCGTTGTCCGAGTTTGATAAAGTCCATCTCACATTCTAATAAAGCAATGTGCGAATTCGAAAATGAGTAATGCAAAATTCTTAAGTTTCCTCTTCGTTTTTATGAGAATCATTGCAGCGCGAGGGGTCTAACTTGTGAGAATCACTGCAGCACCAGGCGTCTTAATTGCCCTGGTACCTGCACTCTCGATAAGCGATTTTCCCAATTGAGATTTAACCCATTGAGGCTGTGCTTTTTGAGCCTGCACACAAAACCCCGATAAGCTGCATTTATTTCGAATGCAGCGATACCCATTTGCTGAAATAGGACTGTGTGAACTGTTGCTTCTACTGCAAGTAGACGTTCTGTTAAACTTTATAAAAATTAATCACCCCACTAGTAAGTCTGAAAATTGAGCATCTTGAGTAAGGGGCATTCGAATCGTGGTTATCTTTGCGGCCAATTTCAAATAGTATAAGTACCAAACATGGCTCTAAAGGGGATTTGTAGAGAAATGCTCAGATGATCACGCTGTATAGACTTGTTCGCAAATGGGAGCCATCTACAGCAATGTGAACTGCACCATTGGGACATCGTCCGTGCGGGCGCTTTGAGCAACCGAAATCTTGTCGAAAGAGGTGCAAAATCATCACTCTGGGGTGGAATGAACACATTGAGTTTCAGGAGGCTGTTAAAAGACTACGTTCGGCTTTCGCTGTGATAAAAAAAATTACGAAAAAATCACTCAGTTTAGTGTCTATGTTATTTCCCTTTTGAGCTTGCAATGGATGTCCCTCAATTTATGCTGGTTATATCCCATAAAATATCCCCAATGTAACGTATCTGATTATTGCACAAAATCCCTGTGCCACCAACTATCGCGATTTCTTCGAGCTCTGCAGGTGTATCGTCGAAAGCTTTCGCTTTTTCTAGAAGGTTTGCCACTTAAGATCGGCTCCTAGCAGATCAGTGTCTAGCAAGTATTAGCTAGCTTCAAGTAAGTTAAGCATGTCCTCATCTTTTGAAATCTGGAAACTGACCCTGTATCCGCCAATGGTACCTGCACTTTATCTTTCAGAAGGTGAATTTGAAAATCTACAAGCTTCCCCTGTTAAAGCATATCTCGAAAGAAAGCGTGACGATGTGTGTCTGCATCAGCAACATGAAGAGAATATAATAGATGTGATAAGAAAACGCTGGTATGACTGATTAGGAAATTTTATTTCCAATTTAACAATAGTGCTGAAACTGGTACATTACTTCTCGAAAAGGTTGCGGACTATTTTCAGGAAAAGTGCGTAGAAGGTCAAATAATCACTTGGTGCAAGATTCACATATGGCCAGACTAATTGAATTCCTTGATATATAGTTCAGTTCCTCCCCACAATCATGCTTGAACTAAGCCATCGAATCGGGTATGAGACTCCCAATCATACTATTTCCGGCCGTTGTATTTGGTTTCGCAATCACCGTAACCAACCAATGGACGGGATCCTTCACTACCACCGAGACAAGTTTTTTGACCGGGGATGCATCAGATCCCTACACATTAACTGTGGAATATGTGGAGATTCCAATTACGACCGTTACCGTTGTAACGGTCACTACCTTCTCAACCACTGCTACAGTAACCACTACAGCAACTAAATCTCCTGCAGTGACGACTATTCCATGGACGGGCACGTTCACTCTGACCTACACCACGAAGACGATCATAATCTCCGGCAGTTCTACTGAGACTGGCTCGTTGGTTGTGATTAAGACACCCTACTCCAGAACCACCACTACTACTGCATGGGTAGGCACGTTCACTCTGTCTTACACCAAGAAGACGACCATAACCGCCGGCAGCTCTGATGAGACTGATTTGTTGGTTGTGATTAGAACGCCCTACACCAGAAGCACCACTACTATTCCATGGACCGGCACGTTCACTCTGTCGTACACAAAGAAGACGACCCAAACATCCGGCAGTTCTAATGAAACTGGCTTGTTAATTCAAATCAAAATTCCTACTTCTGAGAGTACTTCAGCTTCTGAAAGTGCTTCAGCTTCTGATAGTGCTTCTGCTTCTGAATCAGCTTCAGCTTCAGAGAGTGCTTCCGCTTCTAGTGCTTCTGCTTCTGAGAGTGCTTCTGCTTCTGAGAGTGCTTCTGAGAGTGCTTCTGCTTCTGAGAGTGCTTCTGCTTCTGAATCAGCTTCTGCTACTGAGAGTGCTTCTGCTTCTGAATCAGCTTCTGCCTCTGAATCAGCTTCTGCTTCTGAGAGTGCTTCTGCTTCTGAATCAGCTTCTGCCTCTGAGTCTGCTTCAGCTTCTGAATCAGCTTCGGCTTCTGAGAGTGCTTCTGCTTCTGAGTCAGCTTCTGCTTCTGAGTCAGCTTCTGCTTCTGACTCAGCTTCTGCTTCTGACTCAGCTTCAGCTTCTGAATCTGCTTCTGCTTCTGAATCAGCTTCTGAATCAGCTTCTGCTTCTGAATCAGCTTCTGCTTCTGAGAGTGCTTCTGCTTCTGAATCAGCTTCTGCTTCTGAGAGTGCTTCTGCTTCTGAATCTGCTTCCGCTTCTGAAATTCCTTCCGCTTTAGAATCTGCTTCCGCTTCTGAGAGTGCTTCTGCTTCTGAGAGTGCTTCAGCTTCTGAATCAGCTTCTGCTTCTGAGAGTGCTTCTGCTTCTAAATCAGCTTCGGCTTCTGAGAGTGCTTCAGCTTCTGAGAGTGCTTCTGCTTCTGAATCAGCTTCTGCCTCTGAATCAGCTTCTGCTTCTGAGAGTGCTTCTGCTTCTGAATTAGCTTCGGCTTCGGAGTCAGCTTCTGCTTCTGAATCAGCTTCTGCTTCTGAAAGTGCTTCCGCTTCTGAGAGCGCTTCTGCTTCTGAATCAGCTTCGGCTTCGGAGTCAGCTTCAGCTTCTGAGAGTGCTTCAGCTTCTGAATCAGCTTCGGCTTCTGAATCAGCTTCAGCTTCTGAAAGTGCTTCAGCTTCTGAATCAGCTTCTGCTTCTGAGAGTGCTTCTGCCTCTGAAAGTGCTTCCGCTTCTGAGTCAGCTTCAGCTTCTGAGTCAGCTTCAGCTTCAGAGAGTGCTTCTGCTTCTGAGAGTGCTTCTGCTTCTGAGAGTGCTTCTGCTTCTGAGAGTGCTTCAGCTTCTGAATCAGCTTCTGCTTCTGAGAGTGCTTCCGCTTCTGAATCAGCTTCTGCTTCTGAGAGTGCTTCAGCTTCTGAAAGTGGTTCAGCTTCTGAGAGTGCTTCAGCTTCTGAATCAGCTTCGGCTTCTGAGAGTGCTTCCGCTTCTGAATCAGCTTCTGCTTCTGAGTCGGCTTCGGCTTCTGAATCAGCTTCGGCTTCGGAGTCAGCTTCAGCTTCTGAGAGTGCTTCAGCTTCTGAATCAGCTTCTGCTTCTGAGAGTGCTTCTGCTTCTGAGAGTGCTTCAGCTTCTGAAAGTGCTTCAGCTTCTGAGAGTGCTTCTGCTTCTGAGAGTGCTTCTGCTTCTGAATCAGCCTCTGCTTCTGCATCAGCTTCTGCTTCTGAGAGTGCTTCAGCTTCTGAGAGTGCTTCAGCTTCTGAATCAGCTTCTGCCTCTGAATCAGCTTCTGCTTCTGAGAGTGCTTCTGCTTCTGACTCAGCTTCAGCTTCTGAATCAGCTTCAGCTTCTGAATCAGCTTCTGC